>JAHLWY010000748.1:0-22253 GCA_020002185.1 Paraescarpia echinospica | reverse complement strand
ACGACCGGATACTACCTAGATACCACGACATGCACTGGTAACAAAAATACTTCTAATACTATTTTGTTACTACACATTTTTCCTCTGCATATAGGTTGGAAAATGACTGCAACACAAAGCCTATATGTGTAACTTTGATGTTGAAGTGTCCGAAGTGCCATGCTTGATAATCTATTGACCCTATCGAAAACGACTGATCTGTTCTACTACTCTGGCCAGCGAATGGTGATAATGATGATGTTGTTGAAAGGATGTAATATATAAATTAGCCTGTTTTTGTTTTTTCAGCAGTTGGTACTAAATGTTTCACGTGCAATGCAGGCGCTAAGATACAATGTCCTGGTTGTTTGGACAGTTAATACCCAAATGCCACAACGCTTATTGGAAAAAATCCTACTCCTACTATTCGTTTGGATGCTATAAGTATTATTTATTTATGTTATCAATGTAAGCAATTAACTAAATGAACTTGTTTTGCACTTTTTAAAGAAATGACAAATTTGATAATTGTTTTTTTAGCATGTGCTACTGAATGTACCGCGTGCACTGGAGGTACCAGTGCGGAGTGCTCTGCCTGCACGGCCGGATACTACCTAGATACCACGACGTGCACTGGTAACAAAAATACTTCTAATACTATATTGATTACTACACGTGTTTCTTCTGCATATAGGTTGGGAAATAAAAACAATAACACCAAGCGAGTATGTGTAACCTTAGTGTTGAACTTGCAACCCTTGATAATCTGTCGATACTTGCGAAAACGTATCATCTGTTCTACGGCTACAGCCAATGATTGGTGATGATGACGATGATGGCGAAAGAAAATAGTGTACAAAGTAACCTATATTCCAAGGTTCGAACAAAATGCCTGTATCTACACTAGTGTTTTTTTAACAGATGCTACTGAATATTTCACGTGGAATGCAGGTACTAAGACACAATGTCTTGTCTGTAAATATAGATACTACATAAATGCCACAATGTGCATGGAAAACAAATCATACACCTATTTCTCTTTTGGATGCTATAACTGTTATTTATTAATATTATCATCAATGGAAGCAATTAAATAAATGAACTTGTTTGGCACATTTAAAATAAATTACAAACTCGATAATTGTTTCTTCAGCATGTGCTACTGAATGTACTGCGTGCACTGGAGGTACCAGTGCAGAGTGTTCCGCCTGCACGACCGGATACTACCTAGATACCACGACATGCACTGGTAACAAAAATACTTATAATACTATTTTGGTTACTACACGTGTTTCTTCTGCATAATGGTTGGGAAATAAAAACAATAACACAAAGCGAGTATGTGTAACCTTAGTGTTGAACTTGCAACCCTTGATATTCTGTCAACACTTGCGAAAACGTATCATCTGTTCTACGGCTACAGCCAAAGATTGGTGATGATGACGATGATGGCGAAAGAAAATAGTGTACAATGTAACCTATTTTCCAAGGTTCGATCAAAATGCCTGTATCTACACTAGTGTTTTTTTAACAGATGCTACTGAATATTTCACGTGGAATGCAGGTACTAAGACACAATGTCTTGGCTGTAAATATAGATACTACCTAAATGCCACAAAGTGCATTGAAAACAAGTCATACACCTATTACTCTTTTGGATGCTATAATTGTTATTTATTAATATTATCATCAATGGAAGCAATGAACTAAATGAACTTGTTTGGCACATTTTAAAGAAATTACAAACTCGATCATTGTTTTTTTCAGCATGTGCTACTGAATGTACCGCGTGCACTGGAGGTACCAGTGCAGAGTGCTCCGCCTGCACGGCCGGATACTACCTAGATACCACTACGTGCACTGGTAACAAAAATAATTCTAATACTATTTTGGTTACTACACATGTTTCCTCTGCATATAGGTTGGGAAATGAAAACAACACAAAGCCTATATGTGTAACTTTGATGTTGAAGTGTCAGACGTGCCATGCATGATAATCTATGGACCCTATCGAAAACGACTTATCTGTTCTACGGCTCTGGCCAGCGATTGGTGATAATGACGATGATGGCGAAAGAAAATAGTGTACAAAGTAACCTATTTTCCAAGGTTCGAACAAAATGCCTGTATGTGAGTTTTTAACAGATGCTACTGAATATTTCACGTGGAATGCAGGTACCTAAATACCACAATGTGCATTGAAAACAAATCATACACCTATTACTCTTTTGGATGCTATAACTGTTATTTATTAATATTATTATCAATGGAAGCAATGAACTTGTTTGGCACATTTTAAAGAAATTACAAACTCGATAATTGTTTTTTTAGCATGTGCTACTGAATGTACCGCGTGCACTGGAGGTACCAGTGCAGAGTGCTCCGCCTGCACGGCTGGATACTACCTAGATACCACTACGTGCACTGGTAACAAAAATACTTCTAATACTATTCTGGTTACTACACATTTTTCCTCTGCATATAGGTTGGGAAATGAAAGCAACACAAAGCCTATATGTGTAACTTTGATGTTGAAGTGTCCGAATTGCCATGCTTGATAATCTATGGACCCTATCGAAAACGACTGATCTGTTCTACTACTCTGGCCAGCGAATGGTGATAATGATGATGTTGTTGAAAGGATGTCATATATAAATTAGCCTATTTTTGTTTTTTCAGCAGTTGGTACTAAATGTTTCACGAGCAATGCAGTCGCTAAGACACAATGTACTGGTTGTTTGGGCAGTTATTACCCAAATGACACAGTGCTTATTGAAAAAATCCTATTCCTACTACTCGTTTGGATGCTATAAGTATTAATTATTTATGTTATCAATGTAAGCAATTAACTAAATGAACTTGTTTTGCACTTTTTAAAGAAATGACAAATTTGATAATTGTTTTTTTAGCATGTGCTACTGAATGTACCGCGTGCACTGGAGGTACCAGTGCAGAGTGCTCTGCCTGCACGGCCGGATACTACCTAGATACCACGACGTGCACTGGTAAAAAAATACTTCAAATACTATATTGATTACTACACGTGTTTCTTCTGCATAATGGTTGGGAAATAAAAACAATAACACCAAGCGAGTATGTGTAACCTTAGTGTTGAACTTGCAACCCTTGATAATCTGTCAACACTTGCGAAAACGTATCATCTGTTCTACGGCTACAGCCAAAGATTGGTGATGATGACGATGATGGCGAAAGAAAATAGTGTACAATGTAACCTATTTTACAAGGTTCGAACAAAATGTCTGTATCTACACTAGTGTTTTTTTAACAGATGCTACTGAATATTTCACATGGAATGCAGGTACTAAGACACAATGTCTTGGCTGTAAATATAGATACTACCTAAATGCCACAAAGTGCATTGAAAACAAATCATACACCTATTACTCTTTTGGATGCTATAATTGTTATTTATTAATGTTATCATCAATGGAAGCAATGAACTAAATGAACTTGTTTGGCACATTTTAAAGAAATTACAAACTCGATCATTGTTTTTTTCAGCATGTGCTACTGAATGTACCGCGTGCACTGGAGGTACCAGTGCAGAGTGCTCCGCCTGCACGGCTGGATACTACCTAGATACCACTACGTGCACTGGTAATAAAAATACTTCTAATACTATTTTGGTTACTACACATGTTTCCTGTGCATATAGGTTGGGAAATGAAAACAACACAAAGCTTACATGTGTAACTTTGATGTTGAAGTGTCCGAAGTGCCATGCTTGATAATCTATGGACCCTATCGAAAACGACTGATCTGTTCTACTGCTCTAGCCAGCGAATGGTGGTAATGATGATGTTGGTGAAAGGATGTAATATAAAAATTAGCCTGTTTTTTATGGTTTGAACCATATGTCAGTATCGAGTCTTGTTTTTTTCAGCAGTTGGTACTAAATGTTTCACGAGCAATGCAGGCGCTAAGACACAATGTCCTGGCTGTTTGGACAGTTAATACCCAAATGCCACAACGCTTATTGGAAAAAATCCTACTCCTACTACTCGTTTGGATGGTATAAGAATTATTTATTTATGTAAGCAATTAACTAAATGAACTTGTTTTGTACTTTTTAAAGAAATGACAAATTCGATAATTGTTTTTTTTTAGCATGTGCTACTGAATGTACCGCGTGCACTGGAGGTACCAGTGCAGAGTGCTCCGCCTGCACGGCCGGATACTACCTAGATACCACTACGTGCACTGGTAACAAAAATAATTCTAATACTATTTTGGTTACTACACATGTTTCCTCTGCATATAGGTTGGGAAATGAAAACAACACAAAGCTTACATGTGTAACTTTGATGTTGAAGTGTCCGAAGTGCCATGCTTGATAATCTATGGACCCTATCGAAAACGACTGATCTGTTCTACGGCTCTGGCCAGCGATTGGTGATAATGACGATGATGGCGAAAGAAAATAGTGTACAAAGTAACCTATTTTCCAAGGTTCGAACAAAATGCCTGTATGTGTGTTTTTAACAGATGCTACTGAATATTTCACGTGGAATGCAGGTACCTAAATACCACAATGTGCATTGAAAACAAATCATACACCTATTACTCTTTTGGATGCTATAACTGTTATTTATTAATATTATCATCAATGGAAGCAATGAACTTGTTTGGCACATTTTAAAGAAATTACAAACTCGATAATTGTTTTTTTAGCATGTGCTACTGAATGTACCGCGTGCACTGGAGGTACCAGTGCAGAGTGCTCCGCCTGCACGACCGGATACTACCTAGATACCACGACATGCACTGGTAACAAAAATACTTCTAATACTATTTTGTTACTACACATTTTTCCTCTGCATATAGGTTGGGAAATGACTGCAACACAAAGCCTATATGTGTAACTTTGATGTTGAAGTGTCCGAAGTGCCATGCTTGATAATCTATTGACCCTATCGAAAACGACTGATCTGTTCTACTACTCTGGCCAGCGAATGGTGATAATGATGATGTTGTTGAAAGGATGTAATATATAAATTAGCCTGTTTTTGTTTTTTCAGCAGTTGGTACTAAATGTTTCACGTGCAATGCAGGCGCTAAGATACAATGTCCTGGTTGTTTGGACAGTTAATACCCAAATGCCACAACGCTTATTGGAAAAAATCCTACTCCTACTATTCGTTTGGATGCTATAAGTATTATTTATTTATGTTATCAATGTAAGCAATTAACTAAATGAACTTGTTTTGCACTTTTTAAAGAAATGACAAATTTGATAATTGTTTTTTTAGCATGTGCTACTGAATGTACCGCGTGCACTGGAGGTACCAGTGCAGAGTGCTCTGCCTGCACGGCCGGATACTACCTAGATACCACGACGTGCACTGGTAAAAAAATACTTCTAATACTATATTGATTACTACACGTGTTTCTTCTGCATATAGGTTGGGAAATAAAAACAATAACACCAAGCGAGTATGTGTAACCTTAGTGTTGAACTTGCAACCCTTGATAATCTGTCGACACTTGCGAAAACGTATCATCTGTTCTACGGCTACAGCCAATGATTGGTGATGATGACGATGATGGCGAAAGAAAATAGTGTACAAAGTAACCTATATTCCAAGGTTCGAACAAAATGCCTGTATCTACACTAGTGTTTTTTTAACAGATGCTACTGAATATTTCACGTGGAATGCAGGTACTAAGACACAATGTCTTGTCTGTAAATATAGATACTACCTAAATGCCACAATGTGCATTGAAAACAAATCATACACCTATTTCTCTTTTGGATGCTATAACTGTTATTTATTAATATTATCATCAATGGAAGCAATTAAATAAATGAACTTGTTTGGCACATTTAAAATAAATTACAAACTCGATAATTGTTTTTTCAGCATGTGCTACTGAATGTACTGCGTGCACTGGAGGTACCAGTGCAGAGTGCTCTGCCTGCACGACCGGATACTACCTAGATACCACGACATGCACTGGTAACAAAAATACTTATAATACTATTTTGGTTACTACACGTGTTTCTTCTGCATAATGGTTGGGAAATAAAAACAATAACACCAAGCGAGTATGTGTAACCTTAGTGTTGAACTTGCAACCCTTGATAATCTGTCAACACTTGCGAAAACGTATCATCTGTTCTACGGCTACAGCCAAAGATTGGTGATGATGACGATGATGGCGAAAGAAAATAGTGTACAATGTAACCTATTTTCCAAGGTTCGAACAAAATGCCTGTATCTACACTAGTGTTTTTTTAACAGATGCTACTGAATATTTCACATGGAATGCAGGTACTAAGACACAATGTCTTGGCTGTAAATATAGATACTACCTAAATGCCACAAAGTGCATTGAAAACAAATCATACACCTATTACTCTTTTGGATGCTATAATTGTTATTTATTAATATTATCATCAATGGAAGCAATGAACTAAATGAACTTGTTTGGCACATTTTAAAGAAATTACAAACTCGATCATTGTTTTTTTCAGCATGTGCTACTGAATGTACCGCGTGCACTGGAAGGTACCAGTGCAGAGTGCTCCGCCTGCACGGCCGGATACTACCTAGATACCACTACGTGCACTGGTAACAAAAATAATTCTAATACTATTTTGGTTACTACACATGTTTCCTCTGCATATAGGTTGGGAAATGAAAACAACACAAAGCTTACATGTGTAACTTTGATGTTGAAGTGTCAGACGTGCCATGCATGATAATCTATGGACCCTATCGAAAACGACTGATCTGTTCTACGGCTCTGGCCAGCGATTGGTGATAATGACGATGATGGCGAAAGAAAATAGTGTACAAAGTAACCTATTTTCCAAGGTTCGAACAAAATGCCTGTATGTGTGTTTTTAACAGATGCTACTGAATATTTCACGTGGAATGCAGGTACCTAAATACCACAATGTGCATTGAAAACAAATCATACACCTATTACTCTTTTGGATGCTATAACTGTTATTTATTAATATTATCATCAATGGAAGCAATGAACTTGTTTGGCACATTTTAAAGAAATTACAAACTCGATAATTGTTTTTTTAGCATGTGCTACTGAATGTACCGCGTGCACTGGAGGTACCAGTGCAGAGTGCTCCGCCTGCACGACCGGATACTACCTAGATACCACGACATGCACTGGTAACAAAAATACTTCTAATACTATTTTGTTACTACACATTTTTCCTCTGCATATAGGTTGGGAAATGACTGCAACACAAAGCCTATATGTGTAACTTTGATGTTGAAGTGTCCGAAGTGCCATGCTTGATAATCTATTGACCCTATCGAAAACGACTGATCTGTTCTACTACTCTGGCCAGCGAATGGTGATAATGATGATGTTGTTGAAAGGATGTAATATATAAATTAGCCTGTTTTTGTTTTTTCAGCAGTTGGTACTAAATGTTTCACGTGCAATGCAGGCGCTAAGATACAATGTCCTGGTTGTTTGGACAGTTAATACCCAAATGCCACAACGCTTATTGGAAAAAATCCTACTCCTACTACTCGTTTGGATGCTATAAGTATTATTTATTTATGTTATCAATGTAAGCAATTAACTAAATGAACTTGTTTTGCACTTTTTAAAGAAATGACAAATTTGATAATTGTTTTTTTAGCATGTGCTACTGAATGTACCGCGTGCACTGGAGGTACCAGTGCAGAGTGCTCTGCCTGCACGGCCGGATACTACCTAGATACCACGACGTGCACTGGTAACAAAAATACTTCTAATACTATATTGATTACTACACGTGTTTCTTCTGCATATAGGTTGGGAAATAAAAACAATAACACCAAGCGAGTATGTGTAACCTTAGTGTTGAACTTGCAACCCTTGATAATCTGTCGACACTTGCGAAAACGTATCATCTGTTCTACGGCTACAGCCAACGATTGGTGATGATGACGATGATGGCGAAAGAAAATAGTGTACAAAGTAACCTATATTCCAAGGTTCGAACAAAATGCCTGTATCTACACTAGTGTTTTTTTAACAGATGCTACTGAATATTTCACGTGGAATGCAGGTACTAAGACACAATGTCTTGTCTGTAAATATAGATACTACCTAAATGCCACAATGTGCATTGAAAACAAATCATACACCTATTTCTCTTTTGGATGCTATAACTGTTATTTATTAATATTATCATCAATGGAAGCAATTAAATAAATGAACTTGTTTGGCACATTTAAAATAAATTACAAACTCGATAATTGTTTTTTCAGCATGTGCTACTGAATGTACTGCGTGCACTGGAGGTACCAGTGCAGAGTGCTCCGCCTGCACGACCGGATACTACCTAGATACCACGACATGCACTGGTAACAAAAATACTTATAATACTATTTTGGTTACTACACGTGTTTCTTCTGCATAATGGTTGGGAAATAAAAACAATAACACCAAGCGAGTATGTGTAACCTTAGTGTTGAACTTGCAACCCTTGATAATCTGTCAACACTTGCGAAAACGTATCATCTGTTCTACGGCTACAGCCAAAGATTGGTGATGATGACGATGATGGCGAAAGAAAATAGTGTACAATGTAACCTATTTTCCAAGGTTCGAACAAAATGCCTGTATCTACACTAGTGTTTTTTTAACAGATGCTACTGAATATTTCACGTGGAATGCAGGTACTAAGACACAATGTCTTGGCTGTAAATATAGATACTACCTAAATGCCACAAAGTGCATTGAAAACAAATCATACACCTATTACTCTTTTGGATGCTATAATTGTTATTTATTAATATTATCATCAATGGAAGCAATGAACTAAATGAACTTGTTTGGCACATTTTAAAGAAATTACAAACTCGATCATTGTTTTTTTCAGCATGTGCTACTGAATGTACCGCGTGCACTGGAGGTACCAGTGCAGAGTGCTCCGCCTGCACGGCCGGATACTACCTAGATACCACTACGTGCACTGGTAGAAAAAATAATTCTAATACTATTTTGGTTTCTACACATGTTTCCTCTGCATATAGGTTGGGAAATGAAAACAACACAAAGCCTATATGTGTAACTTTGATGTTGAAGTGTCAGACGTGCCATGCATGATAATCTATGGACCCTATCGAAAACGACTTATCTGTTCTACGGCTCTGGCCAGCGATTGGTGATAATGACGATGATGGCGAAAGAAAATAGTGTACAAAGTAACCTATTTTCCAAGGTTCGAACAAAATGCCTGTATGTGTGTTTTTAACAGATGCTACTGAATATTTCACGTGGAATGCAGGTACCTAAATACCACAATGTGCATTGAAAACAAATCATACACCTATTACTCTTTTGGATGCTATAACTGTTATTTATTAATATTATCATCAATGGAAGCAATGAACTTGTTTGGCACATTTTAAAGAAATTACAAACTCGATAATTGTTTTTTTAGCATGTGCTACTGAATGTACCGCGTGCACTGGAGGTACCAGTGCAGAGTGCTCCGCCTGCACGACCGGATACTACCTAGATACCACGACATGCACTGGTAACAAAAATACTTCTAATACTATTTTGTTACTACACATTTTTCCTCTGCATATAGGTTGGGAAATGACTGCAACACAAAGCCTATATGTGTAACTTTGATGTTGAAGTGTCCGAAGTGCCATGCTTGATAATCTATTGACCCTATCGAAAACGACTGATCTGTTCTACTACTCTGGCCAGCGAATGGTGATAATGATGATGTTGTTGAAAGGATGTAATATATAAATTAGCCTGTTTTTGTTTTTTCAGCAGTTGGTACTAAATGTTTCACGTGCAATGCAGTCGCTAAGACACAATGTACTGGTTGTTTGGGCAGTTATTACCCAAATGCCACAGTGCTTATTGAAAAAATCCTACTCCTACTACTCGTTTGGATGCTATAAGTATTAATTATTTATGTTATCAATGTAAGCAATTAACTAAATGAACTTGTTTTGCACTTTTTAAAGAAATGACAAATTTGATAATTGTTTTTTTAGCATGTGCTACTGAATGTACCGCGTGCACTGGAGGTACCAGTGCAGAGTGCTCCGCCTGCACGGCTGGATACTACCTAGATACCACTACGTGCACTGGTAACAAAAATACTTCTAATACTATTTTGGTTACTACACATTTTTCCTCTGCATATAGGTTGGGAAATGAAAGCAACACAAAGCCTATATGTGTAACTTTGATGTTGAAGTGTCCGAAGTGCCATGCTTGATAATCTATGGACCCTTTCGAAAACGACTGATCTGTTCTAATAGTCTGGCCAGCGAATGGTGATAATGATGATGTTGTTGAAAGGATGTAATATAAAAATTAGCCTGTTTTTGATGGTTTGAACCATATGTCAGTATCGAGTCTTGTTTTTTTCAGCAGTTGGTACTAAATGTTTCACGAGCAATGCAGGCGCTAAGACACAATGTCCTGGCTGTTTGGACAGTTAATACCCAAATGCCACAACGCTTATTGGAAAAACTCCTACTCCTACTACTCGTTTGGATGGTATAAGAATTATTTATTTATGTAAGCAATTAACTAAATGAACTTGTTTTGTACTTTTTAAAGAAATGACAAATTCGATAATTGTTTTTTTTCAGCATGTGCTACTGAATGTACCGCGTGCACTGGAGGTACCAGTGCAGAGTGCTCCGCCTGCACGGCCGGATACTACCTAGATACCACTACGTGCACTGGTAACAAAAATAATTCTAATACTATTTTGGTTACTACACATGTTTCCTCTGCATATAGGTTGGGAAATGAAAACAACACAAAGCCTATATGTGTAACTTTGATGTTGAAGTGTCAGACGTGCCATGCATGATAATCTATGGACCCTATCGAAAACGACTGATCTGTTCTACTGCTCTGGCCAGCGATTGGTGATAATGACGATGATGGCGAAAGAAAATAGTGTACAAAGTAACCTATTTTCCAAGGTTCGAACAAAATGCCTGTATGTGTGTTTTTAACAGATGCTACTGAATATTTCACGTGGAATGCAGGTACCTAAATACCACAATGTGCATTGAAAACAAATCATACACCTATTACTCTTTTGGATGCTATAACTGTTATTTATTAATATTATCATCAATGGAAGCAATGAACTTGTTTGGCACATTTTAAAGAAATTACAAACTCGATAATTGTTTTTTAGCATGTGCTACTGAATGTACCGCGTGCACTGGAGGTACCAGTGCAGAGTGCTCTGCCTGCACGGCCGGATACTACCTAGATACCACGACGTGCACTGGTAACAAAAATACTTCTAATACTATATTGATTACTACACGTGTTTCTTCTGCATATAGGTTGGGAAATAAAAACAATAACACCAAGCGAGTATGTGTAACCTTAGTGTTGAACTTGCAACCCTTGATAATCTGTCGATACTTGCGAAAACGTATCATCTGTTCTACGGCTACAGCCAACGATTGGTGATGATGACGATGATGGCGAAAGAAAATAGTGTACAAAGTAACCTATATTCCAAGGTTCGAACAAAATGCCTGTATCTACACTAGTGTTTTTTTAACAGATGCTACTGAATATTTCACGTGGAATGCAGGTACTAAGACACAATGTCTTTTCTGTAAATATAGATACTACATAAATGCCGCAATGTGCATTGAAAACAAATCATACACCTATTTCTCTTTTGGATGCTATAACTGTTATTTATTAATATTATCATCAATGGAAGCAATTAAATAAATGAACTTGTTTGGCACATTTAAAATAAATTACAAACTCGATAATTGTTTTTTCAGCATGTGCTACTGAATGTACTGCGTGCACTGGAGGTACCAGTGCAGAGTGTTCCGCCTGCACGACCGGATACTACCTAGATACCACGACATGCACTGGTAACAAAAATACTTATAATACTATTTTGGTTACTACACGTGTTTCTTCTGCATAATGGTTGGGAAATAAAAACAATAACACAAAGCGAGTATGTGTAACCTTAGTGTTGAACTTGCAACCCTTGATAATCTGTCAACACTTGCGAAAACGTATCATCTGTTCTACGGCTACAGCCAAAGATTGGTGATGATGACGATGATGGCGAAAGAAAATAGTGTACAATGTAACCTATTTTCCAAGGTTCGATCAAAATGCCTGTATCTACACTAGTGTTTTTTTAACAGATGCTACTGAATATTTCACGTGGAATGCAGGTACTAAGACACAATGTCTTGGCTGTAAATATAGATACTACCTAAATGCCACAATGTGCATTGAAAACAAATCATACACCTATTACTCTTTTGGATGCTATAATTGTTATTTATTAATATTATCATCAATGGAAGCAATGAACTAAATGAACTTGTTTGGCACATTTTAAAGAAATTACAAACTCGATCATTGTTTTTTTCAGCAGTTGGTACTAAATGTTTCACGAGCAATGCAGGCGCTAAGACACAATGTCCTGGCTGTTTGGACAGTTAATACCCAAATGCCACAACGCTTATTGGAAAAAATCCTACTCGTACTACTCGTTTGGATGGTATAAGAATTATTTATTTATGTAAGCAATTAACTAAATGAACTTGTTTTGTACTTTTTAAAGAAATGACAAATTCGATAATTGTTTTTTTTCAGCATGTGCTACTGAATGTACCGCGTGCACTGGAGGTACCAGTGCAGAGTGCTCCGCCTGCACGGCCGGATACTACCTAGATACCACTACGTGCACTGGTAACAAAAATAATTCTAATACTATTTTGGTTACTACACATGTTTCCTCTGCATATAGGTTGGGAAATGAAAACAACACAAAGCCTATATGTGTACCTTTGATGTTGAAGTGTCAGACGTGCCATGCATGATAATCTATGGACCCTATCGAAAACGACTGATCTGTTCTACGGCTCTGGCCAGCGATTGGTGATAATGACGATGATGGCGAAAGAAAATAGTGTACAAAGTAACCTATTTTCCAAGGTTCGAACAAAATGCCTGTATGTGTGTTTTTAACAGATGCTACTGAATATTTCACGTGGAATGCAGGTACCTAAATACCATAATGTGCATTGAAAACAAATCATACACCTATTACTCTTTTGGATGCTATAACTGTTATTTATTAATATTATCATCAATGGAAGCAATGAACTTGTTTGGCACATTTTAAAGAAATTACAAACTCGATAATTGTTTTTTAGCATGTGCTACTGAATGTACCGCGTGCACTGGAGGTACCAGTGCAGAGTGCTCCGCCTGCACGACCGGATACTACCTAGATACCACGACATGCACTGGTAACAAAAATACATCTAATACTATTTTGTTACTACACATTTTTCCTCTGCATATACGTTGGGAAATGACTGCAACACAAAACCTATATGTGTAACTTTGATGTTGAAGTGTCCGAAGTGCCATGCTTGATAATCTATTGACCCTATCGAAAACGACTGATCTGTTCTACTACTCTGGCCAGCGAATGGTGATAATGATGATGTTGTTGAAAGGATGTAATATATAAATTAGCCTGTTTTTGTTTTTTCAGCAGTTGGTACTAAATGTTTCACGTGCAATGCAGTCGCTAAGACACAATGTACTGGTTGTTTGGGCAGTTATTACCCAAATGCCAGTGCTTATTGAAAAAATCCTACTCCTACTACTCGTTTGGATGCTATAAGTATTAATTATTTATGTTATCAATGTAAGCAATTAACTAAATGAACTTGTTTTGCACTTTTTAAAGAAATGACAAATTTGATAATTGTTTTTTTAGCATGTGCTACTGAATGTACCGCGTGCACTGGAGGTACCACTGCAGAGTGCTCCGCCTGCACGGCTGGATACTACCTAGATACCACTACGTGCACTGGTAACAAAAATACTTCTAATACTATTTTGGTTACTACACATTTTTCCTCTGCATATAGGTTGGGAAATGAAAGCAACACAAAGCCTATATGTGTAACTTTGATGTTGAAGTGTCCGAAGTGCCATGCTTGATAATCTATGGACCCTTTCGAAAACGACTGATCTGTTCTACTACTCTGGCCAGCGATTGGTGATAATGATGATGTAATATAAAAATTAGCCTGTTTTTGATGGTTTGAACCATATGTCAGTATCGAGTCTTGTTTTTTTCATCAGTTGGTACTAAATGTTTCACGAGCAATGCAGGCGCTAAGACACAATGTCCTGGCTGTTTGGACAGTTAATTCCCAAATGCCACAACGCTTATTGGAAAAAATCCTACTCCTACTACTCGTTTGGATGGTATAAGAATTATTTATTTAAGTAAGCAATTAACTAAATGAACTTGTTTTGTACTTTTTAAAGAAATGACAAATTCGATAATTGTTTTTTTTCAGCATGTGCTACTGAATGTACCGCGTGCACTGGAGGTACCAGTGCAGAGTGCTCCGCCTGCACGGCCGGATACTACCTAGATACCACTACGTGCACTGGTAACAAAAATAATTCTAATATTATTTTGGTTACTACACATGTTTCCTCTGCATATAGGTTGGGAAATGAAAACAACACAAAGCCTATATGTGTAACTTTGATGTTGAAGTGTCAGACGTGCCATGCATGATAATCTATGGACCCTATCGAAAACGACTGATCTGTTCTACGGCTCTGGCCAGCGATTGGTGATAATGACGATGATGGCGAAAGAAAATAGTGTACAAAGTAACCTATTTTCCAAGGTTCGAACAAAATGCCTGTATGTGTGTTTTTAACAGATGCTACTGAATATTTCACGTGAATGCAGGTACCTAAATACCACAATGTGCATTGAAAACAAATCATACACCTATTACTCTTTTGGATGCTATAACTGTTATTTATTAATATTATCATCAATGGAAGCAATTAAATAAATGAACTTGTTTGGCACATTTAAAATAAATTACAAACTCGATAATTGTTTTTTCAGCATGTGCTACTGAATGTACTGCGTGCACTGGAGGTACCAGTGCAGAGTGCTCCGCCTGCACGACCGGATACTACCTAGATACCACGACATGCACTGGTAACAAAAATACTTCTAATACTATATTGGTTACTACACGTGTTTCTTCTGCATAATGGTTGGGAAATAAAAACAATAACACCAAGCGAGTATGTGTAACCTTAGTGTTGAACTTGCAACCCTTGATAATCTGTCGACACTTGCGAAAACGTATCATCTGTTCTACGGCTACAGCCAACGATTGGTGATGATGACGATGATGGCGAAAGAAAATAGTGTACAAAGTAACCTATATTCCAAGGTTCGAACAAAATGCCTGTATCTACACTAGTGTTTTTTTAACAGATGCTACTGAATATTTCACGTGGAATGCAGGTACTAAGACACAATGTCTTGTCTGTAAATATAGATACTACCTAAATGCCACAATGTGCATTGAAAACAAATCATACACCTATTTCTCTTTTGGATGCTATAACTGTTATTTATTAATATTATCATCAATGGAAGCAATTAAATAAATGAACTTGTTTGGCACATTTAAAATAAATTACAAACTCGATAATTGTTTTTTCAGCATGTGCTACTGAATGTACTGCGTGCACTGGAGGTACCAGTGCAGAGTGCTCCGCCTGCACGACCGGATACTACCTAGATACCACGACATGCACTGGTAACAAAAATACTTATAATACTATTTTGGTTACTACACGTGTTTCTTCTGCATAATGGTTGGGAAATAAAAACAATAACACCAAGCGAGTATGTGTAACCTTAGTGTTGAACTTGCAACCCTTGATAATCTGTCAACACTTGCGAAAACGTATCATCTGTTCTACGGCTACAGCCAAAGATTGGTGATGATGACGATGATGGCGAAAGAAAATAGTGTACAATGTAACCTATTTTCCAAGGTTCGAACAAAATGCCTGTATCTACACTAGTGTTTTTTTAACAGATGCTACTGAATATTTCACGTGGAATGCAGGTACTAAGACACAATGTCTTGGCTGTAAATATAGATACTACCTAAATGCCACAAAGTGCATTGAAAACAAATCATACACCTATTACTCTTTTGGATGCTATAATTGTTATTTATTAATATTATCATCAATGGAAGCAATGAACTAAATGAACTTGTTTGGCACATTTTAAAGAAATTACAAACTCGATCATTGTTTTTTTTAGCATGTGCTACTGAATGTACCGCATGCACTGGAGGTACCAGTGCAGAGTGCTCCGCCTGCACGGCTGGATACTACCTAGATACCACTACGTGCACTGGTAACAAAAATACTTCTAATACTATTTTGGTTACTACACATGTTTCCTGTGCATATAGGTTGGGAAATGAAAACAACACAAAGCTTACATGTGTAACTTTGATGTTGAAGTGTCCGAAGTGCCATGCTTGATAATCTATGGACCCTATCGAAAACGACTGATCTGTTCTACTGCTCTGGCCAGCGAATGGTGGTAATGATGATGTTGGTGAAAGGATGTAATATAAAAATTAGCCTGTTTTTGATGGTTTGAACCATATGTCAGTATCGAGTCTTGTTTTTTTCAGCAGTTGGTACTAAATGTTTCATGAGCAATGCAGGCGCTAAGACACAATGTCCTGGCTGTTTGGACAGTTAATTCCCAAATGCCACAACGCTTATTGGAAAAAATCCTACTCCTACTACTCGTTTGGATGGTATAAGAATTATTTATTTATGTAAGCAATTAACTAAATGAACTTGTTTTGTACTTTTTAAAGAAATGACAAATTCGATAATTGTTTTTTTTCAGCATGTGCTACTGAATGTACCGCGTGCACTGGAGGTACCAGTGCAGAGTGCTCCGCCTGCACGGCCGGATACTACCTAGATACCACTACGTGCACTGGTAACAAAAATAATTCTAATACTATTTTGGTTACTACACATGTTTCCTCTGCATATAGGTTGGGAAATGAAAACAACATAAAGCCTATATGTGTAACTTTGATGTTGAAGTGTCAGACGTGCCATGCATGATAATCTATGGACCCTATCGAAAACGACTGATCTGTTCTACGGCTCTGGCCAGCGATTGGTGATAATGACGATGATGGCGAAAGAAAATAGTGTACAAAGTAACCTATTTTCCAAGGTTCGAACAAAATGCCTGTATGTGTGTTTTCAACAGATGCTACTGAATATTTCACGTGGAATGCAGGTACCTAAATACCATAATGTGCATTGAAAACAAATCATACACCTATTACTCTTTTGGATGCTATAACTGTTATTTATTAATATTATCATCAATGGAAGCAATGAACTTGTTTGGCACATTTTAAAGAAATTACAAACTCGATAATTGTTTTTTTAGCATGTGCTACTGAATGTACCGCGTGCACTGGAGGTACCAGTGCAGAGTGCTCCGCCTGCACGACCGGATACTACCTAGATACCACGACATGCAGTGGTAACAAAAATACTTCTAATACTATTTTGTTACTACACATTTTTCCTCTGCATATACGTTGGGAAATGACTGCAACACAAAACCTATATGTGTAACTTTGATGTTGAAGTGTCCGAAGTGCCATGCTTGATAATCTATTGACCCTATCGAAAACGACTGATCTGTTCTACTACTCTGGCCAGCGAATGGTGATAATGATGATGTTGTTGAAAGGATGTAATATATAAATTAGCCTGTTTTTGTTTTTTCAGCAGTTGGTACTAAATGTTTCACGTGCAATGCAGTCGCTAAGACACAATGTCTTGGCTGTAAATATAGATACTACCTAAATGCCACAAAGTGCATTGAAAACAAATCATACACCTATTACTCTTTTGGATGCTATAATTGTTATTTATTAATATTATCATCAATGGAAGCAATGAACTAAATGAACTTGTTTGGCACATTTTAAAGAAATTACAAACTCGATCATTGTTTTTTTAGCCTGTGCTGCTGAATGTACCGCGTGCACTGGAGGTACCAGTGCAGAGTGCTCTGCCTGCACGACCGGATACTACCTAGATACCACGACGTGCACTGGTAACAAAAATACTTCTAATACTATATTGATTACTACACGTGTTTCTTCTGCATATAGGTTGGGAAATAAAAACAATAACACCAAGCGAGTTTGTGTAACCTTAGTGTTGAACTTGCAACCCTTGATAATCTGTCAACACTTGCGAAAACGTATCATCTGTTCTACGGCTACAGCCAAAGATTGGTGATGATGACGATGATGGCGAAAGAAAATAGTGTACAATGTAACCTATTTTCCAAGGTTCGAACAAAATGCCTGTATCTACACTAGTGTTTTTTTAACAGATGCTACTGAATATTTCACGTGGAATGCAGGTACTAAGACACAATGTCTTGGCTGTAAATATAGATACTACCTAAATGCCACAAAGTGCTTTGAAAACAAATCATACACCTATTACTCTTTTGGATGCTATAATTGTTATTTATTAATATTATCATCAATGGAAGCAATGAACTAAATGAACTTGTTTGGCACATTTTAAAGAAATTACAAACTCGATCATTGTTTTTTTCAGCATGTGCTACTGAATGTACCGCGTGCACTGGAGGTACCAGTGCAGAGTGCTCCGCCTGCACGGCTGGATACTACCTAGATACCACTACGTGCACTGGTAAAAAAAATACTTCTAATACTATTTTGGTTGCTACACATTTTTCCTGTGCATATAGGTTGGGAAATGAAAACAACACAAAGCTTACATGTGTAACTTTGATGTTGAAGTGTCCGAAGTGCCATGCTTGATAATCTATGGACCCTATCGAAAACGACTGATCTGTTCTCCTGCTGTGGCCAGCGAATGGTGGTAATGATGATATTGGTGAAAGGATGTAATATAAAAATTAGCCTGTTTTTGATGGTTTGAACCATATGTCAGTATGGAGTCTTGTTTTTTTCAGCAGTTGGTACTAAATGTTTCACGAGCAATGCAGGCGCTAAGACACAATGTCCTGGCTGTTTGGACAGTTAATACCCAAATGCCACAACGCTTTTTGGAAAAAATCCTACTCATACTACTCGTTTGGATGGTATAAGAATTATTTATTTATGTAAGCAATTAACTAAATGAACTTGTTTTGTACTTTTTAAAGAAATGACAAATTCGATAATTGTTTTTTTTCAGCATGTGCTACTGAATGTACCGCGTGCACTGGAGGTACCAGTGCAGAGTGCTCCGCCTGCACGACCGGATACTACCTAGATACCACGACATGCACTGGTAACAAAAATACTTCTAATACTATTTTGTTACTACACATTTTTCATCTGCATATAGGTTGGGAAATGACTGCTACACAAAGCCTATATGTGTAACTTTGATGTTGAAGTGTCCGAAGTGCCATGCTTGATAATCTATTGACCCTATCGAAAACGACTGATCTGTTCTACTACTCTGGCCAGCGAATGGTGATAATGATGATGTTGTTGAAAGGATGTAATATATAAATTAGCCTGTTTTTGTTTTTTCAGCAGTTGGTACTAAGTTTCACGTGCAATGCAGTCGCTAAGACACAATGTACTGGTTGTTTGGGCAGTTTTTACCCAAATGACACAGTGCTTATTGAAAAAATCCTACTCCTACTACTCGTTTGGATGCTATAAGTATTAATTATTTATGTTATCAATGTAAGCAATTAACTAAATGAACTTGTTTTGCACTTTTTAAAGAAATGACAAATTTGATAATTGTTTTTTTAGCATGTGCTACTGAATGTACCGCGTGCACTGGAGGTACCAGTGCAGAGTGCTCTGCCTGCACGGCCGGATACTACCTAGATACCACGACGTGCACTGGTAAAAAAATACTTCAAATACTATATTGATTACTACACGTGTTTCTTCTGCATAATGGTTGGGAAATAAAAACAATAACACCAAGCGAGTATGTGTAAACTTAGTGTTGAACTTGCAACCCTTGAGTATGTGTAACCTTAGTGTTGAAATTGCAACCCTTGATAATCTGTCGACACTTGCGAAAACGTATCATCTGTTCTACGGCTACAGCCAACGATTGGTGATGATGACGATGATGGCGAAAGAAAATAGTGTACAAAGTAACCTATATTCCAAGGTTCGAACAAAATGCCTGTATCTACACTATTGTTTTTTTAACAGATGCTACTGAATATTTCACGTGGAATGCATGTACTAAGACACAATGTCTTGTCTGTAAATATAGATACTACCTAAATGCCACAATGTGCATTGAAAACAAATCATACACCTATTTCTCTTTTGGATGCTATAACTTATTTATTAATATTATCATCAATGGAAGCAATTAAATAAATTAACTTGTTTGGCACATTTAAAATAAATTACAAACTCGATAATTGTTTTTTCAGCATGTGCTACTGAATGTACTGCGTGCACTGGAGGTACCAGTGCAGAGTGCTCTGCCTGCACGACCGGATACTACCTAGATACCACGACATGCACTGGTGACAAAAATACTTATAATACTATTTTGGTTACTACACGTGTTTCTTCTGCATAATGGTTGGGAAATAAAAACAATAACACCAAGCGAGTATGTGTAACCTTAGTGTTGAACTTGCAACACTTGATAATCTGTCAACACTTGCGAAAACGTATCATCTGTTCTACGGCTACAGCCAAAGATTGGTGATGATGACGATGATGGCGAAAGAAAATAGTGTACAATGTAACCTATTTTCCAAGGTTCGAACAAAATGCCTGTATCTATACTAGTGTTTTTTTAACAGATGCTACTGAATATTTCACGTGGAATGCAGGTACTAAGACACAATGTCTTGGCTTGAAATATAGATACTACCTAAATGCCACAAAGTGCATTGAAAACAAATCATACACCTATTACTCTTTTGGATGCTATAACTTATTTATTAATATTATCATCAATGGAAGCAATGAACTAAATGAACTTGTTTGGCACATTTTAAAGAAATTACAAACTCGATCATTGTTTTTTTCAGCATGTGCTACTGAATGTACCGCGTGCACTGGAGGTACCAGTGCAGAGTGCTCTGCCTGCACGGCCGGATACTACCTAGATACCACGACGTGCACTGGTAAAAAAATACTTCAAATACTATACTGATTACTACACGTGTTTCTTCTGCATAATGGTTGGGAAATAAAAACAATAACACCAAGCGAGTATGTGTAACCTTAGTGTTGAACTTGCAACCCTTGATAATCTGTCGACACTTGCGAAAACGTATCATCTGTTCTACGGCTACAGCCAACGATTGGTGATGATGACGATGATGGCGAAAGAAAATAGTGTACAAAGTAACCTATATTCCAAGGTTCGAACAAAATGCCTGTATCTACACTAGTGTTTTTTTAACAGATGCTACTGAATATTTCACGTGGAATGCAGGTACTAAGACACAATGTCTTGTCTGTAAATATAGATACTACCTAAATGCCACAATGTGCATTGAAAACAAATCATACACCTATTTCTCTTTTGGATGCTATAACTGTTATTTATTAATATTATCATCAATGGAAGCAATTAAATAAATGAACTTGTTTGGCACATTAAAATAAATTACAAACTCGATAATTGTTTTTTCAGCATGTGCTACTGAATGTACTGCATGCACTGGAGGTACCAGTGCAGAGTGCTCTGCCTGCACGACCGGATACTACCTAGATACCACGACGTGCACTGGTAAAAAAAATACTTCTAATACTATATTGATTACTACACGTGTTTCTTCTGCATATAGGTTGGGAAATAAAAACAATAACACCAAGCGAGTTTGTGTAACCTTAGTGTTGAACTTGCAACCCTTGATAATCTGTCAACACTTGCGAAAACGTATCATCTGTTCTACGGCTACAGCCAAAGATTGGTGATGATGACGATGATGGCGAAAGAAAATAGTGTACAATGTAACCTATTTTCCAAGGTTCGAACAAAATGCCTGTATCTACACTAGTGTTTTTTTAACAGATGCTACTGAATATTTCACGTGGAATGCAGGTACTAAGACACAATGTCTTGTCTGTAAATATAGATACTACCTAAATGCCACAATGTGCATTGAAAACAAATCATACACCTATTTCTCTTTTGGATGCTATAACTGTTATTTATTAATATTATCATCAATGGAAGCAATTAAATAAATGAACTTGTTTGGCACATTTAAAATAAATTACAAACTCGATAATTGTTTTTTCAGCATGTGCTACTGAATGTACTGCGTGCACTGGAGGTACCAGTGCAGAGTGCTCCGCCTGCACGACCGGATACTACCTAGATACCACGAC
>JAHLWY010000747.1:0-47058 GCA_020002185.1 Paraescarpia echinospica | reverse complement strand
ACACACACACACACACACATATATATATTTATATATATACATACATACATACATATACATTTCCCTTTGCGTACGTTTTACGACGGTTATGTAATGTCATGCGTGCATACCCGTAGATAGATTATGCACTGGGAAAGGGGTGACGGGTGTTTACTATATATACCAAGCGATGTAAACAACACACTACCAAAATGGATCGGTGTATGGAGCATATATAATTAATCATTATTTATTGCATGTATATTGGGCTATTGACGAAGTAAGACACGTTACAACTTATCTGCGTTAAGAGGTCGAATAACTCATTGCTGGTAGGCATAACAACTCTAATATGGACAGCTAAACTTGACACTGGCTTGGTGCTTCCACGGATTATAGTAAGAGGTGCACATGTTGACGACGTGGTAAATGAGAACCGTTTTTCTAAATATCGTCGATATCGCCTTGCTTTATCGCTCACGCCACGCCCGAATCAACTACCGACATCACGCGTTGCTGACCAGTCGTTCCACATCACTGAGTGTCTCTGGCTGTTGTTGTTGACAAAATGTCGACCGACGATATAAACAGTGTGGTCGAGGCGTGCTTCATGACTGAGTTGGAGAAGTTTAAGCGGTCGCGCAGTGCGGCTGCTGACTCAGCCAAGAGCGGGAGCGGAAGCAAGCGAACAAAGGAACAGGAGAAAATGGTATTTGAGATTATGGAGCTAATTGCTCCGATTCTTATCAAGACCGTTTGTGCAGCAATGCATCTTCAGGTTGCGCAACTGAATAAAGAAATGCAGTCGCTAAAGAGTTGTTTGACCGCCAAAGATGAAAAGATCGGCGATCTACAACAGAAGGTGGCTGCACTGGAGGCGGAGGCTGACAAGAGGGAGCAATACACCAGGCGCCCAAACCTCCGCTTCCATGGTATCGCGGAGGATGACGGCGAGAACACCAATGCGGCGGTGATTGTAACGATGCAGCAGAAACTGGGATTGACCCACATCGGAGCCGACCACCTAGAACGGAGCCACAGAATCGGACCAAAGCAGGATGAACAGGGTCGTACGCGCAAGCGCGCCGTCATTGTTCGGTTTCGCAGCGAAGCGGTGCGTGACGAAGTGTTCCGTGCACGCACTCACCTAAAGGACTACAACCGACAGCACAAAGACGATCAGATCCACGTGAACGAAGATCTCACGGCCAAGCGGTCCATGCTGGCGTTTCGTACGAGACAACTGAAGCGACATAAACAGGTCGCTGACTGTTGGACATACGCGGGTCGCGTTCTCATCAAAACAAACACTGGCACCGTAAATGAGATTCTCACGGAGAAGGACCTGAAACTGTAAGAACTGGCTTGTTTTTTTCCTTGTCTGTTTGTTCAGATAAAGAAAGATAAGCTTCCATATCTCCTAACTGTGTAACAGTTCGGTTGTTTGTTTGTTTGTTGGAACTTATCATTGCGCCATATACGTATACATAACCAATGTTGTTTTATAATGTAGAATACAATACATTATAGATTTGTGTTATCTAAACTTATTATTTATATTAATTAATTTGCTTATATATGACAGTAAATAATAATTGTTGTATGCTTGTCCTAAGAGAGTTATTAGTATTTTTAATTTTAATTTTTTTTTCTTCATAAAACAGTTTCTTAGAATGTAGAAAGATGGAATATACATTCAGAATTATGTACCGTTCAAATTAAATAGGTTCCTTTTCTAAAAAAACAATAATGTCAACATAATACAGAAGAATGCTATTTATCTTACATACTGTTAAAATACACGAGGTGTTCTATTTGCACATTTTCATCAAATTCATTGCTACAAACATGATAAACTGCTCTGCGTTTTTGGCTTAGGCTTTGGAAAAGAATGATAGAACGAATGTTGTAACTAACTTTAAGTTTTATGTATATCTATATCTTTGATTTCTTTCTTGAACATAGCAAAAGCTCTGTAATGTAGTTTTTTATTTCTGTAAACGACTCTTGATGATGCAATTTTTTTCTTTGTTTTTTCTTTTTCATCTTTCCTTGTATGGCGTTGAATAATAATTATGATATCTGCATATCCAAAAAAATTATTGTTACTATTAAAAATGTTAATACATAGAAACTAAAGGTGTTGCTTAATTATATTGTGTCAACTCATGACTTAATGTTTTACCTAATGTTGTTCCCTAATGTTTTTTTCCATTTATAAATTGGATCTTACAATATAGAATGGAAACAACCATTTGTAGACATTAGTCCTGTGCAAATAGTTTGCTAAATGATGCAGTTCTCTTCATATATATGTATGTTAATTATTTGTTGTTATATCTCGATTGTTGTATTTTTGTTCTATTATGTTCATAATTATGCCATGCCTAGTGGATGGCCAGCCAGTTGGCTCTCCTTATTATCTTTGTTCCCTAATGATCCTTGTTTTATTACATATATATGTTTTCCTTTGTTTTACTATTACTCATACAATTACGGTGAATGTTACGATGACGTGCTACACAGAATGTACTAAGCTGATTATTCGTTTGCATTACATGTTTTTCATTTGATTTTCTATGTTGCTTCTGGTAGTAGCGTAAAGACGACGGACTGGGGAGATTGGTTTAAAATGATATACTTAACTAGATTTGTAAATGGATGATAATATTAGTATTGACCGGATCCAAACAAATGCAAACTTTGACGTTAGAAAATTATATAATGAAATTAATCATTACGGAGATTCAATGTATCATGATTCCCCCTTTTCTTTAAATACCAATGATTGTACATATTTTACTCCAACTGAATTCTCAAAAGCTTTCCACTGTGACAATATATCTCTATCGATGTTATGCATGAATTGTCGCAGTTTGGAGGCACACTGGGATTCTGTGCAATAAGTACTTTTTAACTTATCTTCAAATGGTCTCAAACTTGATTTAATTGGCTAAACAGAAATATTTAGAATTCGTGATTCCCAGCAATACAAAATAAGTGGATACCACAGTTTATTTTTTAATACAAGATCACAAAATGATGATGGGCATGGTGGAGTTGGAATATATATCAACGAAAGCTTCGTCTACTCTAAACGTGAAGATCTCTCTATATTTATTCCCCAATTTTTTGAATCTATATTTTTGGAAGTTCAAGGTAATCATTATAAACCTTTTATAGTAGGTGTAATTTATCGTCCTAACTCTGCTCCTCGTGCAGATATCGATATGTTTATAAGTAAAATAATAGAAATACAGCATAAAATATCAATTGAAAATAAAACTGCTTATTTAATGGGCGACTATAACATTAATTTGCTAAACTTTGTCACCCATAAAAAAAACAATGACTTCATAGATAATGTAATATCTCAAGGATTTATTCCGCATATAACTAAACCAACACGAATAACATCATATTCGGCAACACTTATAGACCACTTATATTCAAATCATACTCATCCCAGTTATGAATCGGGGATTATTATCACTGATTTAGCCGATCATTTTGGAATATTTCACATAATTTATGGCACACCTCGTCCACAAAAATCAGTATATAGGCAGGTACGACAGTTGACCCCACAAAACATTGCATCATTTAGAAATATATTAGATATGGCTGATTACTCAACTGAAATATCCACTGCTGATGCGAATGAAGCTTATGATAATTTTATGATGATATACAAATCACTTTTCGAAATATCTTGTCCAATTAAATCTGTGAAAGTTAAAAGAAAATACCTTAAACGAGAACCATGGATTACTTCAGGCATATTGACTTCATTTCTAAATAAAGCAGTTACTTCGAAAGAAATTAAACAGACATAATCCAGAAATCATCAATAAATATAGAGAATATTGTAGAGTCTTTAATAAGATTAAACGAGCAACAAAAGTGCTTATTATACAGAAATGCTAGAAGAGCGTAAGCGCAATATCAAAGAAACATGGGCTGTATTACGACAAGCAATACGTAAACAAAAAGAATACGCCAAATTACCTGAAACCTTCATCATAAACGGACAAGAGAATTCAAATTTAAAACAAATTACAGAAGAATTTAATATTTTTTTCGTTGGAATAGGTAAATCGATAAGCAACTCAATAGCTCTTCCAGTTAAGCAATTTCAAACACACCTAAGAGGAAACTATCCCGTAATTTTTTTCATGCAACCAACGCAGACAACAGAAATATAAATAATTGTACGAAAACTTAAAACAAAATGTACTGAAGGTTTCGATGGTCTATCCACTAAACTACTGCAAGCGACCATACATGAAGTAGCCACTCCGCTTGACCATATACTAAACCAATCCTTTGTCACGGGAATTGGTCCTGAAAACTTAAAAACTGCAAAAGTCATTCCCGTCTTCAAATCAGGTAACACTAAACTGTTCAACAATTATAGACCTATAAGTATTCTACCCGCGATTTCTAAAATAATGGAACAAATCGTATGCAATAGATTAATAATGTTCTTAGAAAAATATAACATTCTGTGTAAACATCAATATGGGTTTCGTGCAAAACATTCTACTATTCAACCAATACTGCACCTGCTGAAAGATATTGCAGAGGCAAACGATAAAATAACAAAAGACCTTACATTGGCTGTGTTTCTGGACCTTTCAA
This sequence comes from Paraescarpia echinospica, assembly GCA_020002185.1. Lineage (NCBI taxonomy): Eukaryota > Metazoa > Annelida > Polychaeta > Sabellida > Siboglinidae > Paraescarpia > Paraescarpia echinospica. Next base: position 42,438 of record JAHLWY010000747.1, on the reverse strand, counting down.
AGGCATTCGACACAATAAACCATGATATTTTACTGTACAAACTAAACTTTTATGGAATTCGGGAAGTAAGCAATAAATGGTTTGCAAGTTATTTATCAAATCGAAAACAATATACAGATACACAAATGTCAATCATCTCCAAAAACATAATAAGAGGAGTGCCCCAAGGATCTATACTTGGACCAATCTTATTTTTTATTTATATCAATGATATAACTAACTCTACGTCTCTGACTCTATTATCTTTTGCAGATGACACAACTGTATACCAATCAGGTCCTCATATTGATACTTTAATTGACAGCGTAAACCAAGAATTAATACATTTGTACGATTGGCTTTGTGCCAATAAATTGTCATTAAATATAAAAAAGACAAACTTTTGCATATTTATTCCACCGAATAGCAAATACCAGGTAAATAACTGTATTAAAATAAACAGTGAAATTATTAATCATGTTGGAAAGGATGACAAAGAAGAATCGGTGAAGTTCTTAGGAATACATATTGATAAATATTTAACATGGAAAAAGCATATCAACATAATCAGTTCTAAAATATCTAGAGCAATTTTAGCAGTTAATAGATTGAAACATTTTTGCCACGCAGTGCTTTAAAAACTCTATATGATACCTTGATTCAAATACGGTGTACAAGCATGGGGCAATGGAAATACCATAAGAAAGATAGAAATATTACAAAAACGCGCTATACGAATAATTAACAAAAAAATATATAGAAGTCACACCGATCCTATCTTTAAATCTGAAAATATACTTAAAATCACTGATATTCACATGTTGCATGTCTCAATATTTATGTATGATTATTACCATAATACACTGCCTAAATCCTTCAAACACTATATACCAAAAAATTATCTAGCCACTAACACCAGAATTACTAGACAACGTAACCACTTATATATAAAGAAGCCCAGAACACATTTTTCATCTAAATTACCTAAACACCATTTTATAAAACTATGGAATAATCTCGATTATAAGTTACAAAACGTCAATCCAGACAACAAATGAAATTTTTATTATCCAATCAATATCTAGACAACAATCTTAGCCACGTGCACTGCCTAAATCCCAGATGTGCGGAGTGCAATTAAATATTTGTTTACTTTTATATTAATGTTTGGATCCGCACAAATTTCTTATCATTGTTTTCTAACAGTAATTTCCTACACTAATTCGTTTCCTTCTCCATCGCATCCCCAGTCCGTTGTCATACAGAAGATATCATACACTCGTGATAATCATCGTATACGTATGTGTAAATATAATTCGAAATATATGTTTATGGGGTCACAGGAAGACGGCATATCACATGCCATGTGACCACCATGCAACACAACTTAATTTTTAAACGGTTGTTTTGTGAATGTATACTGCTACGTTGTTGTTGTTGCAAAATAAATTGATTTTGATTTTGATTTGATTTTGATTCGTTATCTTTCTTTGATTAATAGGAAGAAACCGATGATTTGAGTCTGTCGGTGAATGAAGAACGCGGCGAGGCATCTGGTGAGCGTCAGCGATGTCAATTAAGGCAAAAAAAACCATATGCTATTGGTAACCGTAAACTGTATTTACGTATGTAAGCATGTACGTATGTATGTTTGTGTACATACATGCATATGTATATGTACAAGTATTTATAAATGTGTGTACGTACGTACGTACGTACGTACGTGTGTGTATGTATGCACGTACGTGTGTACGTACACACATACACACACATTCATACATGCATACGCACGTACGTGCGTGCGTGCGTGCGTGCGTGCGTGCGTATGTACGTATGTGTGTGTATGTGTGTGTGTGTATGTGCGTGTGTGTGTGTGTGTGTGTGTGTGTGTGTGTGTGCGTGTGTGTGTGTGTGTGTGAGTGTGTACGTACGTATAGCACAGACCACAATGTGCGAGCTCAGCTTTTGAACGCTTCCGAACCCGTGTCTTTGATAATCGATACGTCAGACCTGACACTAAACTGATGGGTCTACATAGCGGATGTACTTCCCGCACTTCTTTAAGGGGCTGAAACATGGACACCATACAGACGACATATACAGGGATTACAGCAAATTCACCAAAGCTGCTTACGAAAGATATTGCGAGTCATTGCGAGACTGTCCAAGCAAGTAATCTACTCAGAGCTTGGGTAAGACCACACTAAGTATTAATTCGCCATTACCCGGTTAAAGAGTGCCCTTGAAAATAGCGTTTTGGTGCGATATGTGGATTTTTTAGATCACTTTTACACGGGACATGTTGGTCCTGTGAATACTGAATGTACTACTGCATTATATCTCTCACGAAGTAGCAAGAAACATGCTCTAGTCGCTGGCGTATTCGTACGGTGGCTATTTTGCGGAACGTACCAATAGTTCAGAATCCGTTACCAGATTGGGGCGAAATTGAAGGGTATCAGGTTTGGGTGGATTTTTATTTAAAACGAGGTATGAGAATTTCACGAATTTTCACAGCACTTGTTGCAATGAAGGATAAATATGCTGTGCCATTTTCAAGAAAATTGTTAGACAAATTTTTTATGAAATGAAGGTAACGTTATAATGGCCCCATATGTAAAATCTAAAGTGGTCTTACCCCAGCTGAGTTATGATAAACGTCGGCCTATTGTCTAAAGGAGGAGAGCATCAACGCTATAAAGACGTCCTTAAACCAACTTTGAAAAAATGTGACATTGACCAAAATCCTTGGAATCTGAGGGTCTATCACATTCTAAATGTCGATCGTTTACTCGAAACGTCACATAGTTATTCGACGCCACCACAGTAACAACCTTAGCCAAAAAGCGTGAGGCTCTACATAGTCCACCCTCACCACATGCTGGATATAAATGGTTGCACCGTGGGAAGCTGTGCCGAATAAATATTGGACTGATAAGCCATCTGCGAACACACACCAACTGACACCGACAATCCATGGACAGATCATATTCGTTACAAGGGATTGCCAATGATGTATGTATTAGGTATGTACGTATGTATGTACGTACGTATGTATGTACGTCCGTATGTATATACGTATGTATGTATGTATGTGTGTATGTATGTTTGTGTGTATGTGTGTATGTGTGTATGTGTGTATGTGAGGTTGTGTGTAAGTGTATGTGTGTGTGTGTGTGTGTGTGTGTGTGTGTGTGTGTGTGTGTGTGTGTGTGTGTGTGTGTGTGTGTGTGTGTGTGTGTGTGTGCATGTATGTATGTATGTATGTATGTATGTATGTATGTATGTATCTATGTATGTACATGTGCATGTATGTGTGTATGGATGTATGCCCGTATCCATTTGTACATGTGTGCATGTGTGCATGTACGTATGTACGTGTGCGTACGCGTGTTTACGTGTGTGTATGGGTGTGTATGTACGTATGTACGTACTAACCATTACTTCTTAAGTATGTTAATAAGATGCGTATTTCAGTTCACAGAGACTAATTTATATGCATGTATACGGGGCGGGATCATTTCATCTGTTCATCCTTTTTGCTATTCCTATGTTTTACTTCGTGCTGTGTGAACAATATAATATGCCAAGTGACTTATATATGTGTGCACTTCCTTCTTTGCAGTTTATGGCGATCGTGTTAAAAGAGGTAATATATGGTGGTTTGATTGATTGATGGAGTGTATGGAGTAAATTTATATGCAAGATCAGTTTAAATAACAATAGCGTCGTAATATAATTCCGAGGATAACACATACTAGCACAACAAAGTACACTTATGTCCCATGTTGTTCTCATAAATATGAATAACAATTGACCAAGAAAACAAATACGGTAAATAAATAAACATTATACTTATTATTATTATTGGCAACTTTTCATTTGGATTGTACATATTATCAGTTGGATTGTATATACAGTACAGGGGTGTATATATGCACCTGTACATTATTTTTCCAAGATGACGATCGTTTGAAAAGAAGTAATGTGTGGTTTGTTTGTATTTCTAAGGTGGGCATTTCAAATATATTATATATGTAGAGCTGTTTTTTATTGTGTATAATATAAATTACTAGCAGTTCTTTTTTAAATAATTGAATTTGTTGTAGCGAGTGGACGTGTACTTAAGCGCAGATGTCGCTGGTCCAGCTCGGGAAATGTCCGCTGCCGCAAGACATCAAATGGATGTAAATGTTATGGCACACGCGGAGGTTGCAAAGTTGCTTGGGGAGGCGCCAAGGCCTCCGCTTCGGGAAAACGCGGCGCCGTGTGCAAATGTTACAACAAAAGTGGAATAGTCTGGGCGCGCGCCCTTTAGCGGCTGCTTTCTCCAGGTGGCGATGGCGCTTCACGCCTACTCCGTCAGGGGCCGCCACGATGAAAACAGTAGATTACAAGGCGATGTCGGCTAAACTTATCACAAAAACACTAATTGGCTGCGCCCAGTAATTTCGTTCACCATGAAACTATTACTAAGACCAACTGAAATAATAATTTAACCGTAACTAGTCCATGCTTCGCAACTAAGCTGTCTCCAGTTAGTAACATGTTACACACTACGGTTACTTTCACTGTGTCCTGTATTATTTTGAAACATTGTGTGGCGTTGAACATGGTCAATAAGTCGGTGATAATAAAACGAAACCCGCCAAAGATATATTTGTTGCATATCATTTTTGAACACACACACACACACCATCACACACACACACACACACACACACACACACACACACACACACACACACACACACACACACACACACACACACACACACACACACACACACACACACACACACACACACACACACATGAACACATATATATGAACACGTACACGAACACAGACACAGACACACAGACAGACACACACGCACGCACACGCGGACGCCTCACGTAGTAGAATAGCTGCTGGTAACCGTGGAAGATTGTACATAGCACTTAATTGTTTATGTTAACAATTTGTATTGTAAACCGCGCGATAAACTTCCTATTTTCTTCAGTCAGGCGGCTTGATTATTGATACTTGTTTCCAAACAGCGTGGCAGCATTCAGCGGTCAATCAAAGTCAGTCCACTATAATCGTGCCGCTCCTGATCCTGTTTGGCGGCTCTTTGCCAATACTGACGTCAAGATGGACGCAACATTTTAATATCGCAAACTTCGTCAGGGGCCGCCACGATGAAAGCATTAGTTTACAAGGCGATGTCGGCTAAATTTATCACTAAACTCTAATTGGCTGCGTCCAGTAATTACGTTCACCATGAAACTATTAATATGAACAACTGAAATAATAATTTAACCGTAACTAGTCCATGCTTCGCACCTAATCTGTCTCCAGTTAGTAACATGTTACACAATAAGGTTACTTTCACTGTATCCTGTATTATTTTGAAACATTGTGTGCCGTTGAACGTGGTCAATAAGTCGGTGATAATAAAACGAAATCCGCCAAAGATATATTTGTTGCATATAATTTTAGAACACACACACACACACACACACACAAACACCCACACACAGACACCCACCTACCCACCCACCCACCCACCCACCCATCCACCCACACACACACACACACAGACACACACACACACACGCATATACACACACACACACACACACACACACACAAACACACACACACACACACACACACACAAACACACACACACAAACACACACACAAACACACACACACACACACACATCCACACACATATGTATATATATATATATATATATATATGTGAACATATATATGAACACGTACATGAACACGCACACACGCACACAAAGACAGACAGACAGACAGACAGACACACACGCACGCACACGCGGACACCTCACAGAGTAGAGTAGCTGCTTGTAACCGTGGAAGACTGTACATAGCACTTAATTGTTTATGTTAAAAAATTGTATTGTGAACCGCGCGAAAAACTTCCTATTTTCCTCAGTCAGGCGACTTGATTATTGATACTTGTTTCCAAACAGGGTGGCAGCATTCAGCGGTCATTCGCAGTCAGTTCTCTAGAATCGTGCCGCACCTGATCCAGTTTGGTGTCTCTGTGCTACTACTGACGTCACTCTGGACGCAACATTTTAATATCGCAATCAGTCGATCGGCTATTTCTGTAAGACTAGGAATGCATAGGTCTTTTTATGGTTTACTCTCATACACGGTATACAAACGTATTCTATATATCACCATTTGAAAGTGTATGAATCCTTTGTTTGCAATGAACACAGGACACGTTATCCCAGGACATAGCCTTTCAGCAAGATTTCCTTAGTGTTTCCCTGCCAAGGTTGGAGCTTCTACATTATGTGACACGCACACGGATCGCTTTGATGCAGTCGCTAGAGCTTCGGACTCTCGACCGAGCGAACCCGGGTTCGGATCCCGTGTTGTTGTTTCGAACCTTAGGCACGTTAGAACATTCTACGTTGCTCCAGTTCACTCAGCTGTATGCACGAGTAACTGGCTATAGACATTTGGTGATTTTTTGTGTACGAATAGTTTTCCTGCATTAATTGCAGCCTCGCTGGATGCTTCCCAGGGAAGTCGTTATGATGTTCCACTGAACAGGTCTGCCAGGGAGTAAAGTGTAATAACGCCTTGAGCACTCCCGAGGAGTGGATACTGCGCAATATCAGAACTAACCTTTACTTTTGTTACGTATACAAACACACAGACACACACACACACACACACACACACACACACACACACACACACACACACACACACACACACACACACACACACACACACACACACACACACACACACACACACACACACACACACACACACATACAGACTCACTACACACACATACACACATCACACACACACATACCACACACATCACATACACACCACGCACAAAACACACACACATACACACACCACATTACACATACGACATACTACCAACTCATACACACCACACACACACATACACACACATATACCATCACACACACACATACACACACACACATACACACACACACATACACATCACACACGCACACACACATAACATACACACACACATAAGACACACACCACACACAACACACACATCACACACACTACATACACACACATACACAGACACCACACCACACCACACCACACACACACCACACCACACACACACACATACACACACATTATATATATCAATATACATACACACACACACACACATACACACACACACACATATACATCATCACACACACATACACACACACACACACACACAGACACACACCACATTTCACCACACACACACACAAACACAGACACACACACACACACACACACAGACACACACATACACACATACAGACACCACACCACACCACACAACACCACACCACACCACACCACAGCACACCACACCACACCACACCACATCACACACCACACACACACACACACACACACACACACACACACACATACACACACACACATACAGACACCACACGACACCACACCACACCATACCACATCACACACCACAGATACGCACCACAAACACGCGTGCGCACACGCCATAATCATTTATAAAGATGGCTGAAATAAATTGTCGTTTGTTAGTGTTATGGCAGGCTAATGGTGATAACGGATACGGTGTAGGTTTGCATAGCTGCATTAGTGTTGGGACCTAGTCCTCATGCCCTAGGTCCCCGAAGGTTAGATCATGCCGTTATAAACTGGATGTTTGCAACTTTGATGGCAAATAAATTATTTATTTTGCTGCGTGCTACAACGTACAGTCGTATACCGGGTTAATCAACAAATATGTGAAGTATAATTTGCCGTGAATCGTGATAGATGACATAAATTGAATCCATTAACACACAAACAGACACGCACATGGATCGCTTAGGTGCAGTCGCTAGAGCTTTGGACTCTCGACCGAGAGAACCCGGGTTCGGACCCCGCGCTGTTGTGTCGAACCTTAGGCACGTTAGTTCATTCTACGTTGCTCCAGTTCACTCAGCTGCTGAACGAGTAACTGGCTATAGACGTTGGCAAATGTTTGTGTACGAATAGTTTTCCTGCTTTAATTGCAGTGTGGCTGGATGCTTCCCAGAGAAGTCATGATGATGTTCGATTGAACTGGTCTGCCAGGGAGTAAAGTGTAACAACGCTTTGAGCACTACCGAGGAGTGGACACTGCGCTACATCAGAACTAACCTTTACTTTTTTATGTACACAAACACACACACACGCACACACAGACACCACACAACACCGCAAACATGTGCGCGCGCACGTACGCACACATGCCATAATTAATTAAAGATGGCTGAAATAAATTATGGTTTGTCATTGTTATGACAGGCTAATGGTGAAAACGAATACATTGTAGGTTTGCAGAGCTATATTATTATAGGGACCTAGTCCTCGTGCACTAGGTCACCGAAGGCTAGGTGTTGCCGTTATAAACTTTGTTGGTAATTAACCATACCTTGGGTTATTTATTTTGCTGCGCGCTACATCGTACAGTCGTATTCAGGGTTAATCCACAAATATATCATATGTGAAATATAATTTGCCGTGAATCGTGATAGATGACATAAATTGAATCCATTAACGGTTACGTTATATCCGGCCGCATTTCCTAGCAAAGGCTACGCAAAACAACTGCAAGAAGGCGCGTCAGCGTCTATTGCAATCAAACGATGGAAACAGTCCACTAATGTTTCAGCTGCACATATTTTGCCGGTCAACTTAAAGCGACTCTTTGATAATTTTAACATCTTTGTAATGAAGGCAATTAGTAAATAATCCTGATAGTATGATTTTTAAAATAATCCTATGCTTTTATTTCATTAGAATGATGTTTCATTAATCACTAATGACCCTGACAATATATCGAAAACATGACTTTCCACTTTTCCAGTTCCATTTTGGGCCCACCTGCACAATCCATATAAGACATCCCCATGAATATTCGGGACTGTCCGTCAGACTTCGATTAGCTACGTCGAGTTAATAGATGAAAGAAAAACGTCATCAACATGGGTGTATTTGGATTAGCCACCGCCATGCGATTGAGTCGTGACCGATAAAATTATCAAAATGAAAGGTGGAATATATATATATATATATATATAAATATATGGAATAAACGGAGAATGAGCATAGCGACAATTCATGACAGACGTATTGATTTAAAAGAAAACACACTGCCTATCCATGCATGATGACGCCGATGGCGACGCCAATTACATATTGAATGATTGGCATTGGTTTTGTTGGAATATAAAAACTATGGTACTATCATGTTTCTTTTTCACTAGATACATATGGCTATACATTTTGAAGTGAAGTTTTAATGAAACGTTTAGATAACAAAATCTTACTGAAGCCAATAAACATTCAATAATGAAACCATTTTTTTTGCATCACAAATCAACTGTTATTTCTATAAGAAGTATAAATACATTATACATCACATGAAGTAATTTACGTTATTAAAATAGCATAGTTGGTTATGTACTTTCTTATGAACATAAGGTTAATTTTAGTTTGAAAAATGTAGATATATAAAGAGCAAGATAACAGTATTGTCGACGAACTATTAAAATATATTGCATCAGTGTAAAAACATGTTTTATTTTGTACTGGGAGTGCAATAATAGTATTTGTTCTGCTCATTATTTAGAATAAAATATATTGCATTTGTTTCTGTCGAACATCTGTTTCGATGACAAATAAAATGGCTATTGTATGATGAAAATAAAGTTATAACATTACCAAACTTTAAAAGTAACGCATATTTTAAAACACTGTTTTCAGTCATCATTGGTGTATTTAACTTAAGAAATTCCTAAAACATTTTGAATGTTGTGGAACATTTACATTTTATGAATTTTCAAAATTATTGTAAAAGCAACTTTGTCGACACCTTTTTATACACTACTCCCTGTATAGTTCACTTAACACAAACTTGTTTCAACAAATTTGGAAGAATATGCTGTAGAACGCAATCGAAACATGATGAACATAAGAATGCATCAATTGTATTATGTTATTTTTGTCCAATTAATAATTAATAACACTGTTATACATTTTGATACACAAAGCTAACAGATGCACACATCCATTTGAAATACAGAGTGATGTACAAATTCCCAGTAGATGTCGCAAATAAAAGAATGGGGCAGAGCAATGTCAGACACCATTTTATGACAGGTGACCCATTGTCCAATTACCGGCACTGTTGATTAGAGCTCTACAATTTCCTCTTTCTATCAGCTTGGCTATTTTCAAACTGTTGATGGTCAAACTGTTCCTGCAAGTAAACAAAGTTGAATTTAGGAAACTGAGCCTAAATATTATGAGTTAACTAATTCAACACTGGGCAAATTAATTTAGCTTAGATATTAGATTATGGGAGTTATCACCAAGTGTACAACTGTAAAGTCCCAGACCAGTGCCTCTTCAAAAAACGTGACCACTATGACATCCGAGGCCATACACTAAAATGGATCGAGGCATTCCTCTCTCGCAGGACACAGGAAGTAGTTGTTGAGGGAAAAACATCACCAATAGGTAACGTTATATCTGTAGTACCCCAGCGATCTGTCCTGGGCTCAACATTCTTCTTCTTCTCATACATAAATGACATCGGTGACAATATCCAAAACAAAATCAGACTCTATGCAGATTATACCATCCTGTACTCTCCCATAAAAACACCAATGATAGCAAGATACTCCAACAAGACCTGGACTCTCTGTAGCTCTGGGAAGAGAAATGGCAAATGCAATTATACTTAGACAAATGCCAGTTGATGAAAGTCACAAAAAAAGAAAACCGATTAAGTCCAACTACTCCCTAAATGGTCAGACACTCAAACAAGAAACCAGCGTAAAGTACCAAGGTGTCGATATTAATGAACACCTCCACTGGGGGAAACACATAAAGGCCACCACAGCTAAGGCAAATAAAACAAGCGCCTCCATATGTAGAAACCTCAAAGGATGCCCAGCCACCATTCAGTCACATTGCTTCAAAAGTCTAGCCCGACCAGTACTGAAATATGCCTCTGTAGTGTAGGACCCCCACCCGATGAAGCTCAAGTCTGACATCGAGATGGTACAGAGGAGAGCCGCCAGGCGGATCTTTCGTGTTTTTGAGCATAAGAAAGCATACATTTTATTATGTCCTCCTATTTTGCAATATATTGAAGGGATATTGTGCATTTGGATGCACAAATCGATTGATTGCACAAATCCATTTGAAACATGTAGTGATATACATATTCCCAGCAGAAGCCACACGGAACTAATGTCGCAGATCGAAGTCAGACTCTTCTTAGAGTCTTCTTCACTACTGTTTCAGTTAACATATTGTCATATTAATAGCACTGCTATGCATTTTTATACACAAAGCTATCAGATGCACACATCCATTTGAAACTCGAAGTGAGGCAGATGTTGCACAGAACAGAATGATTAATTGCACCGTTAAGCAGAGCTCTTCAATTTTATCTTTCCATCCGCCCATCTATTTCCAATATTCCTGCAAATAAAAAAGTTGAATTTAGGAAACAGAGCCAAAATATGAGTTAACTAATTCAACACTGTGCAAATTAACTCAGTTTAGATATTCCATTAATGGACTTATCACCAAGTGTACAGCTGGCTAAATGGACAAGAAATACAAGAGAACCTTGTTTTGTTGATTCAGGGAGACAAAAATCCCAATCCATTACTTTGGCCAACTTTTTATTTGCTTCTACATAATTACCTGTATGTATTGGTCATGTACAATGCACTCCAGATAACTCGAACTCACATAAGTGAATTTTCGAAGTTAAGTCAATATTTTCCTAGGTCCCGGGCAAAGGTCCCGATAAGGGAACCTTCTGATAGTTTTCTGATTATGAGAAATTCCACAAATTGTCATGGGTCCCTGGAGGTTCGACCTTCCCAGAGTGCATTGTATGTTTCCTATATTCTTGCTCTAATAATTAATGTATATAATTATACATATGAACCGTTCTCGCGAAACGTGTACAGTAACGGTAAAGTAACATGAAAAAAAATGTTTCATTTGTTTTTTTGAACGAGTGCTATTATTATGAAATGTGCTATCTAAATGAATCAGCGCAACTTGAGCTGATCTATTATTAGATTTTAAAATATATATTCATGGATACAAACTTTTGTATACTTGAGTGCAGATCATTTGGTGTCCAAATTTCGTGCATCGCAAAATTCCGTGGCAACACAGTATTGTGTAGTTTTTAACAAACCTAAAACGTTTACATTGAATGATGATGTCAGCCATGTTTACTAACAATCGTAGCTGCAGCATTAGGAACAGCCTGTGAACGTAAGAATCTCATATTTTCATGTTTCGGTTCAAATAAGTGGGGAAACGGGGACTTTTCAAAAACGGCTGACTGGAATTTGGAAAGACAATACCCGTACAGACAGAAACCCAAATCCAACAAAGTAACATCCTCGACTAGACTAATCCTCTTGCTATTATTACGAATAGGTTAGTTATGGTAGTAGAGGCTCGACAGACTGAGAGATAGTCCCAGCGGCAGCTGACACGGACTGCAGCAGCCATGCGCGTCGGCGGACATTATAATTCTACTTAATCGAAACGTTACTCGGCTGACGGCATTGGGAAACAGGACAAATAAACAATACATACGCTTCCTACACTTATAAAAATAGCTGTCAATATATATATATATATATATATATATGTCTACAAATTGCTTATTTATAATGACACTGCTTGAAATAACTCACCTTGGAATCTGACATGTTGTCAGAGTGTGTGACGTCAACGGTCTTTGTGTGGTTCACTGCGCGTGCATGAATAATCATTATACTCGGGCTGCAGAATTAATCATCCATGTGGCAGCAAGCTCAAAATGATTCTCATCAACACAATTATTTATCGGCTTTTTGCACAGATAACACCAACATTACACATAAACATGCAATACATAAGTACCAGAGAAAGTACTAATGGGAAATGATCACGTTTTGATGCAGTATATATCGAATGTATATTAGCTTACAAAGAATCGCTTTAATAAATTGTATATTACTGTCAGGCTTCAGATATATCAATATCCTTCAAACTACTGCTGCATGAATGTGGTTCCACGGTAAACGATACACAGCATTCGATTATGTATAGACAATACGGCGGATCACATTGACGACCGGACACCATATAAGGGCAAAGATGTACGACTAATGGAGGCAATTGCGCCTGTCATCCAAGGTGACAGCTCTGAACGACTACCGCCTCGTGGCCCTGACGTCAGTGATGATGATGGTGGTGCAGCGCTTGGTAAAAACAGCACCGAAGATCGTCGGCAGTGAACTTACCCTTCTGTCAGCTATATACAGTGAAACAAACAGGAAGAAAATTCACACAATTATCACGGATCCAATACGTCCATGTCCCGCCGCGCGTCGCCACTAGTCAACGCCACTGCTAAACAAGATCCCCGTCAAACGCAGCGGACTGGACACTATCAGCGGACTGACAGGAGTGTGATATCGGTGGTCTGGAGAGCTGACCAGTGGGTTTACGACCTTATAATGTATACTATATTATGATGAAATTAGAAATCTGTCTTATTGTGTTGACCGCTGCTTCCTCCACTGGCTTAGCCCAAAGTAAATCCGTTTTTGTCATGCCCAATTATGTAATGTGTTTATGTTTAAATACAATCCGCAGTCTCAGTTACTAAGAAAGTGCAAATATTTATTAAAATTTTCGAAATAATTGCCTTTTTATAATATAATTTAATCATAGGCAAGTTAACGACCGGCCCTCTGTGGTTGATTTATTTAGCAATGCGCTGCGTCTTACCGTAGAACAAACCCTAGCCCACCGCTAAAATTTGGCTCGTTGAGAGCGACCAAGAAAAATGGCAAGTGTGGATAATGCTTATAGATTTATGGGCAGATGAAGAGATTCAGGAAATAACCATAGGCGGTTCCAAGGGGCCGGGGGGCTCGTGCCCCCTAGTCGTTAGGAATTTGGCCTGCCCGCAGACCTTTTATAATGGGCCGACGTGACCGTGTCCCCTTAGACCCTTTGAAATGTGCCCCAGTTCCGGCTATAATAAACTGAGGTTACGGTGACGCGGCGGCGACACAAATTCAACAGCGCCCCCCACGTCAGCCGATGTAACGAGTTGAGCCGACATAGGAGAAAGTGCGAGACAGCAAGAGGCAGGTGAAATTGCGGCCGGGCAGCGATGACAATTTTTTAACAGCACGATCGTCCCCTCCCCCTCCCCGTCTTCCAATGTCACCAAGATTTAACAAGATTGCCATCCAGAGAATTAACTCTAGATGGCAGGTGGACAAGGACGCCCTTTGGCTTATCGAGAGTCCAACCCTTTTATCTACATATATCCAGCCCTTCTAAGGTATGTGTCGATTTTATTTTTTAACATATTCACACTACTAGCACCCACACAATCATCAGATAATATGTTCCATTCATTCACAGTCCTTTGTGAAAATGAGAACTTTCTTACGTCTAATATACACTGCTCCTTTACTAATGTAACTTCATATCATCTAGTATTTATATCTTTCTTAACTGAAGAAAACATATTTCTATCAATATTTTCATAACCATTCAATATTTTAAACACTTCTATCTGATCTCCTCTCAATCTCCTGGTTTCTAGTGTTGCTAAACCACATTCTTTTTGGCGTTTTTCATAACTAAGATCCCTCAATTTTGATATCATTTTAGTCGCTCTCCTCTGTACTCTTTCTAGCATATCTATGTCCTTCTTGCGGTATGGCCTCCACGCTTGTATGCACTATTCTAAATGAGGCCTAACTATTGTTTTGTACAGCATTTTTATACACAAAGCTATCAGTTGCACACATCAATTTGACACACGAAGTGAGGTACAACTTCCAAGTAGATGTCGCACAGAACAGAATGATTAATGGCACTGTTAAGTAGTGCTCTTCAATTTTATCTTTCCGTCAGCTCATCTAATTCCAATATTCCTGCAAATAAAAAAGTTGAATTTAGGAAACTGAGCCTAAATATTAGTTACATAATTCAACACTGTGCATATTAATTCAGCTTAGATATTCCATTATGGGACTTATCACCAAGTGTACAGCTGGCTAAATAAAAAAGAATTACAAGAGAACCTTGTTATGCTGACTCAGTCAGACTAAAATCCCAATCCACTCCTTTGGCCAACTTTTAATTTGCTTCTACATAATTACCTGTATGCATTGTTCATATACAGTGCACTCCAGATAACTCGAACTCACATAAGTGAATTTTCGCTAAGTTAAGTCAATATTTTCCTAGGTCCCGAGAAAAGGTCCCAATAATGGAACCTTCAGATAGCTTTCAGGTTATCAGAAATTCCACTTATCAAAATTGTCATGGGTCCCTGGAGGTTCGACCTAATCCTGAGTGCATTGTATCTTTTCCTTTATTCTTGCTCGAATATTTAATGTATATAATTATACATATGAACCGTTCTCGCGAAACGTGTACAGTAACGGTAAAGTAACTTGTAAAAAATAAATGTTTAATTTGTTTTTTAGCGACTGCTATTATTATGAAATGTGCTTTTCACATGAAGCAGCACACCTTGATCTGATATATTATTAGATTTTAAAAATATATTCATGGATAAAAACTTGTGTATACTTGAGTGTAGATCAGCAGGTGTCCAAAATTAGTGCATCGCAAAATTCCAGAAAACACAGTATTTTTAACAAATCTAAAACGTTTACATTGAATGTTGATATGCCAGCAGACAATTCACAAATCTCTTCCGAGACAGTTTCTTTCCCCATGCCGTTGGTGCCTTTTTTGGTATTAAATATAGACTTTGGTGATAGATAGAGACAATGGAGTGTTTTATACTTCTTGTATGTCATAGTTTTAGTCTAATCTATCAATATTAAAGAATATGTTTAGACAATTTTAATTATGTTAATTTTATTTATGTTTTATTGTGGTATGTTTGACGTGACTGTATGTTTTAACACCAAGTCACATTCCTAATTGACGTGAATTTTATGTCAATAATGGCAATAAAATATCTGTATCTGGCATAAATTACGTCACTTCCGACGTTATTCCCCATGTCCCACTGCGCGTCGCCACTGGTCAACGCCACTGCTAAACAAGATCCCCGTCAAACGCAGCGGCTTGGACACTATCAACGGACTGACAGGTGTGTGATATAGGTGGTCTGGAGAGCTGACCAGTGGGTTTACGACCATATAATGTATAATATATTATGATGAAATTAGAAATTTCTCTGATTGTGTTTACCGCTACTTCCTCCACTAGCTTAGCCAAACGGGAATCCGTTTTTTGTCGTGCCCAATTATGTACTGTGTTTATATTTAAATAAAATCCGCAGTCTCAGTTATTAAGAAAGTGCAAATATTTATATAAATTCTCGAAATAATTGCCTTTTTATAATATAATTTAATCATAGGCAAGTTAACGACCTTGGTGGTTGATTTATTTAGCAATGCGCTGCGTCTTATCGTGGAACAAACCCTAGCCCACCGTTAAAATTTGGCCCATTGAGAGCAACCAAGAAAAATGGCAAGTGTGGACAAATAATTTGATTTGCTACGAATTAAGAATGTTTGTAGATTTACGGGCAGATGAAGAGATTCAGGAAATAACCATAGGCGGTGCCAGGGGGCCGGGGGGCTCGTGCCCCCTAGTCGGTAGGAATTTGGCGTGCCCGCAGACCTTCTATAATGGGCCGATGCGACCGTGTCCCCAAGACCCTTTGAAATGTGCCCCCGTTCCTGCTTTAATTAAATGAAGTTACGGTGACGCGGCGGCGACACAAATTCAACAGAGCCCCCTCCCACGTTAGCCGATGTAACGAGTTGAGCCGAGATAGGAGAAAGTGGGAGACAGCAAGACATTGCGGCCGGGCAGCGATGAAAAAATTGTCAACAGCATGTACGTCCCCCCTCCCGTGTTCCGATGTCACCAGTCCAGCCAAGGCCGAGACAGCTGTTCAAGTTATTGCGGCGCGGCAGCGACCAAATTTCTACTACACCATTTGGTTCGACAGCAGGTTTATGTGTCCCCACCCCCCTATACTTACTTTCTGGGTCCGCCACTGATAATAAAAAATAAAAAATGAAGAATAGTCGGGCAAACTTGTTGATAAAGGAGCGTTTGGAAAAGGTAGGAATCCACAGAATGACGTAGTAGGTTGAGCAAATCGTTCATATAGTACTAGCTGAGTTTCCCGGCTTTGCATGAGAGAAAAAGAAAGTGTCCAGATAAAACCACATCTATGCCAATGGATGTAAATCTGAAAATTCAATATTCGGATTCGGGAGCGTTCCCACAATCTTGTGCCTTGAATTTAACCCATCCTCAAATAATTTGCACTGAAATCTAGCAAAAAAATATTGTTGGCACACTTATGAACACAGAAAATGTCCAACTTAAACCCATCCACCCCAAAAATACAGCATAAACCGGGGGGCGGGTTAAACCCATTCCAAATTGTCCAGCCATCCTGCATTGACAAATTGTAAATGATCACTGGTCTAGTTGTTATTACAAACTTGGCCTCAAAACATAGCCATACTACAAAACTGCAGTGTGTACACCATTTGTCCGTTCCTTTGATAAAACAGGATCACAATGTACATTGCCTCGTATCTGTCATTTGATTGAAAACTCACGTTGTTCCTGACACACACGCAGGCACTCAAACGTACACACTCACACCCACGCGCGCGCACACCTACGCACACACGCGCGCGCACACACACACACTCTCTCTCTCTCCCCACACACACACACATACACACACACACACACACACACACACACACACACACACACACACACACACACACACACACACACACACACACACACACACACACACAAACACACACACACACACACAACCAAAGTGTCCGGAATAACGAAGCGTCAAGTAGGTTAATATTGCATAAACGTGCGTTGATTTATAACTGTTTGTGTTTAATCAATAAATAAATCAATCTTTTTTTCCGTAACTGACATACAATACTGTACGTGTTGTTTCATTTTTGTTACTTCGATCGATAATCACAAACATAACGAATACAAAGACAGACCGTTGATTCAAATGAAACACACGTTGCATTGGATATAGATATGGGCGTAACGACAGTTTAGCGAGCTGCGGTTACCAGGGAGACCGGTTCTGTATATCGCCAAAGGAGGTCATCTTTCGTCAAGTCTATATCACACAGCTGCAGTAGCACGTGACCGAGCGAGTGACGCACGCGCCTTTTGTGTACGTCATACACGGACATCCGCAGCGTGCGAGACTGCACCTTGTTCGCGGGAACCTGCAGAAGGGCGCATAGCATTGTTTACTTTCAGAATAGTGGTCATGTTATTGTTTTTTAGGTTATAAGAAAACTGTACATGAGAAACCTCTTAAATTTATTCACAGCCACGTCCATCATATCTAGGATATGTTGATCAAATTTAGTTAAAATTTCATACCTCGAGCTCTTTTGAAAAACATGCTTGCACGGTAACCATAACTATTTAAATACAATTGGAAACATATCACTCCACCCCAAACGCACTCTTCCACATGTGCGTATTTCGTTATAAAAAGTAACGGTGGAGATTTGTTGAGAGGCGCAACCTACTACACACGCGCCTAATCATACTGCTGTATTGACTTAGCGATGTTGTGTACGAATGGGAGCAAAAAGACACCGTCTACCTGGAAGGTGATCGTATCATTGGATTTCGGCGCCAGAGTTTTGCGTCGGACACGGGATTACTGGCAGGTGTTTTCGTCCGGAAGTAGATAAACCTTGATGAACGGATCGCTGGGCTCATTCGTTTTGTCCCTACCGCTACTGTTACAACCGCACCGGCTGAGCGCAAGCCGTATATAGCGTTCTATGACCGTCTGCCCTCCCGCTCGAGTGCCGTTATTTGGTAGTTAACCTGTAGGCAGGCATTCGGATGACGACAAGTCTCGCTCGACTGTCTTATTCGGCGACGTGTATAGGCTCGTCGCCTGCGGCGTTGCCATATAGTCTGTTTAATAATGCCTCAAATGTTCGTTGCATGTTTGGTACTACTACACAGATTATTGTGAACTATGCTATAGATTATTATGAACTCAAGTAAAAATTAACAGCTTTAGGCCATGGACATGTTATTGTACAAACAGGGTTTCCCAACTTTTTATTCCGTATTTGATATCACTGCCGAAATTTTACCGATTCGTTGAACTGATTACAGCAAAGCACTGAAATGAAATAGCAGGAAGACCTAGTGTTATCGCACTAAGCTGGGTACGTCTTGTAACCGTCGAATTCGTCAAACTGGTCGTCTTTCACGCTGTCCGACTTTATTCTGCAGAAGCATCCTCGGAAGAGCCAACACAAGACGAGGATGATCATGGTGAACGAGACGACAATGGCAGCGACAACGTCGCCGTAAAAAAAACCTGCAACATCATAATCCGTTACGAGGTCATTCATGACTGTAACAACAGCACCATGGGAAGTCCTTGTAACACTCTGCTTAGAGAAGGTGCTCGCCTTTTGTTACCAGGATAAAAGGCAATAGTCCTAGTCATCTACTTTTTCGAGGCAATTTTGAGCATTATTAAAAATGCAATAAAAACACACGCACGCACACATTCACAAACACACGTTCGCACGCGCATACGCACACACACACACGTGCACACGAGACTGTAACGGTATGAAGCTCGCGTAGTTGGTGCCACCGATGACCTAATCAAATCGTGTTCTAATCTAGCAGCATTTCGGGCCTCAGTTCGGCTTCTAGCCACCCTGCTGCACGCTTTGCGTCGTCTATCTGAAAGCGAGACAGGTGATCAGCAATGACATTCTGAAAACCTGGAACATGTTGACAACGGAATAAAATGTTATACTTCAAACAGAATAGCACTAACACTCGCACCAGCTTCATGATTCGCTGAATTCTGGAACTCAACTTGTTGACTATCTCGACAACCCCAGCGTTGTCAGTCATGAAGAGAGTGTAGTGGTTAGCTAGATAGCAACCAAACATCCCAGTAACCAACACTAACGGGAACAGCTGTCGGACGATGAAACGATCTGTGCCATTTCCCAGCTACCCACCTTTTGCCAAATACAGCTGTAAAATCCATGTCACTAGAAGCATCAGTGTATAGTTTGATAGTTTGAGAGGACAAAAACGTTTGGTCCAAGAACATACGTTTCCCTTTAAAAGAGTGTAAGAAAGTTTGCCAAGCTTGCAAGTCTGCTCGGGCGTCACGGTTCAACGTGACATAACTATGCGGACGGCTGATTCCCAGGGTTAGATTTATTAACCTTCTGAGAAATCCTCTTCCGCACGATACGGCATGACAACAAAAATGTTAAAGACCGATGAGCGATTGTAAGTCCCACAAAGTGACTATACGACGCCTCGCTAGACGATTCCCTAATGTAGTTGCCTTAGCTATTTTGTCCGCCGGCAACCTGAGCTCCAAGTTTTGGGTGTTAACTTTAATGCCATGCACAGTGTGGCAGGTCGAGGGCAAACATCGCTTTTCCTTGTTGAGAGGGATACCTAGATTCTCCGACAGCTGCTCGAAAGACTGAAGGTAACTGCGACGACCGATTCCTTGGCATTCACAAATATGAAATCGTCGAGCAAATGTATAACACTGCTAACAGCAAAGTGGTGCTGTAACACCCACTGCACTGGCCGACTGAAACGCTCGAATGTCTGACAGCTAATCGCAGAACCCATCGGTAGAACTTTGTTGTGATAGAATTACCCTTTCAATGTCATGCCCAACAGATGGTAATCTTGAGGTTTAATTGGGAATAGCCGAAAGGCATATATAATGTCTGCTTTAGCTATGAGACAACCCTGACCACATTCTAAGCACACGTTCTACCACTCTGTCTAGGGTTTCATACTGAACAGTAGTGAATACTTTAGATGTATGGAAATTGATGGAGTGACCTCGTGGGAAGGACAAATCATGAATCAGCCTGAATTTACCTGGGTCATGTTTCGGTATTAAACCAGGGGGGATGATTGTAAATTTGCGAATGGAGGCTCAATAAAGGGACCTGCTACTCGTCCTAGCAAAATTTCTTCCGTTAGTTTACGGTCAACTATAGAATCAGCCCGGAGGACAGATTGGTGATTCCCAGACATACGTAAGTATTGTGGACCGTCATAGTGAAGGGAGAACCCCAGTGTGAACCCATTGAGAAGAATGGTTGCTTCCTGCTCATCATAATTTAGCAGGTAGTCAGCGAGCACGTCCCTTTTGATTGGTGTTGGGAGCTTGTGTCTGGGCTTGGAGACGGACACCTTTCACAATGGGTGTTCGTTGCAAAATAAAATAAAACACTAAACAGGTATTATATTATATATGGTCATGCGTAACACTTAAAAAGTCAAAGCCCATAACCACTTTCTTGAATTTAATAACATTCCAACAAACAACTTATTGCAATTGTACGATGGTATTTGCTATCAATTAAATTAGTTTTGAAAATCATCCCTTCTACCGTATCACATATACACATACATATATATGTGAAACATCAATGAATTTAGATGGATATGTTAGTGGTTCATTACTTTCTTTCAATCATAATGCAAATTCACCTCTCTTTCTTGGTTGTGGTGAATCGTCGACACTGCTGCTGTTGTTGTCTGCCACAGCTACAACATATTGTAATTGTAAAATGAGTGATGGTGATATTGACGTGATCAGTGTGTTTTTGCTATTAATTACCCTAAATAAGTTTTGGGAAATGAAAACCATCCCATTATTTCTCAGAAATATGCCAAAATATGTGAAATCACAAATTGTTACATGCTGCAAAATAAAATAAAACACTAAGAAAATATTGCACATAATACATTATGCGCGGTCCGTATGAATTAAACCATCACTAATGTGATCAGTAAAATGTAATTGCGAGGCGAGTCATGAGAAGGATCTGGTGCTCAATGGTGCCATAAAATGACAACAAAAATTTAAATGATCATTTTTATTACTGAAAAATTATATAGGTTATTACATAATTATTACTTTAACTTGAAAAACTCACATACTTACCGATTGTTGATTTTCTGCACATTTCCAAGCCCGAAGTTGACGGAATTGGTGTACAGGTGCCTGGAATGTATTTATACAAAAGGTGGTTAATTGTTTGCCATACATTTTGCACATAAAGTAGTAGTGATGCTTAGTTTGTTAGAATTACTTCCTGTTGCATTCTTCCCATCATTGTACTAGGATATTTCTTGAAATGAAATGGTACAAATTATGCAAGTAATTTTATAATGTGCTAATTTAGGGACTGAAGTCTTTGTTTATAAATAGTTGTTTAGTTGTTTTGGTATCAAGGTTAGTAATTTTCAAAGCAACTGTATTTTGACTGATTTGGCATAGACACCACCTGTGAAGATAAAACATGAACATATTTGTAATATCTAATGTAGCCCAAATAAAGTTGTGAATCATGCTGCGATGTTTGCTTTTTATTGCATTATTAAAATTATTAATTCAATTTGACATACACAATTGTCAGTGCAAGTGTTGTTTTGAATTTGAGGGTGAGTGTATCAGACACAGAACAATTAACTTGAAAAGTCATTTAAATTACAATTAATTAAGATATTTCTCAATAAAATAAATTTCCCATACACCAATTCTGGTAAATTAAATTAGCCTCAAAATTAAATTAACTGTTTCAGTTTAATTAACATCACAGTTATTACATTTATCTATGTATCTTTGCTTCCTACTTCTAGTTGTTTCTGAATTTAATAATGTTTGTGACCTTCTAGTATATAATCAGTTTGGTACATAAATTGAAGAATTAAGTTCATCATGAAGGGATTCTGAATAGATATAAAGAAACTACATACCATTATCTTACAAAATAATACTAGTTTGAGGATTTTGTAGTATGTCTACTTTGGGTTTCGCTCCATTAGAAACATTGTGGAGAGCCTCAGGTGGTTGTTTGGTGAGCTTCAAGGGGGTTTTTGGAGAGCCTCTCCCCCAATATTCACCGCATCTTGAGACCAGTGTCAATAGTTAAGAAACATACATAGTCGATATTTATACTCCAAATATGGTGGACTTGTTATTACAATAATTAAACTGCTGAAATAAATTTAACATTAAGTTCCAGAATTTCCAACAAGGCTGCTTGGACGGACATATGGTAATTTTCCGACTTTTCAGCAGCCTCTGTGCATTCAGTGACTACTAAAATTAAACTATCACTCTGTTTTATTTCAAGCCTTCTTGGTTAACACAGAAAATGTCACGCCTCTATAAGATTCTGAGATAATATGATTTGAAATATACACATGACAATGACATCTGTACTTCTGAGCTTAGGCTTATAAAAATGGCAGTTACTTCTTAATTAAGAACCCAAACTTCAGATATGTCCATGGCGTTGACAGTGGAATAGTAAAAAAATGAAATGAATCTGAGACCAAAGTGCTTGGGGGCTAGTTGAGTTGATATGGAATGACCCTACTGTCATTTTTATATTACATGCTAATTTGACTTTGTAGCTTCTCTTTGAATGCATAATTTAAGCGTAGTTTGATTAAGTGCCTCTTTGTAACTGTTGCACATAACTTTCATTATTTCCAGTATGTCTACAAACCTTCCTCATCTTTTGATTTTATTAACCTTATTTGTCTAATGGTTTATTTCAGTAAGTGTTGTTTTCTGGATGGTTTGATTGTTTTTCATGACAATTTGTTATCTACCTGAACGTTTCTCCTGTAACGCTTTGTATTATTCATTTCTGATTTAAGTGTGATGATAATTTATATATACAACCCAGTAGCTTATTATATCTTACCACTATCAATTAATTAATTTTGTGAGGACAATACTTTATATAATAATCTCTCTTCACTGATTCAACAATTTTCCGATTGTTCAGCAAACTCTGAGCACTCAATGACTACAGGTAAATGCCACTTTGCTTCAGGGCTGGGTCAACAATTCAAATCAATTACAATTACTTATTTAATGATGAGAAAGGAAACTATCTTGTACTATATTAAGAAATGTGTTGCCCTCACCCCTCCACTATCTATACATTCCCATTGTATATGCCTATGGGTAAGTAATAATACAATCCTGTTTACTCACTTCCCTTATATTCTTAATCTTGATTAAACAAACATCAAATCAACTGATGTTGTTTGTAATATGACACAAGGGTGTTTGTAATAATTTAAAAGTAACATGTTTATAGCATGTTGATGGATACCACTGATTCAAGTTTAACAGAGAATCACCTGCGATATATTAACTGAAGAGATTTCCATGTCACTGTCCTCTTGTAATCCATCTTGTATTTCAGTGTCATCACTGTCCTGTGAAAACACTTTTTAAAAATGCATTAGTCAGAAGAAATGTAATTTCTGTAAACATGCAATACTGGTGTTTCAAAATAACATGACATTTGTGTAAACCGGGAGATCAAAATATAAAAAATACAAGAATTTGCAATGAAAAGTCTCAACTGTAATTTGCCTTATTCAATAAATGACATAGTACAGCAATTTCTGCAAATATGGTGGACTTATTATTAAGCAAGTAAAAAAAATTGCTGAAATTAATGTAAAGTTGTGTTACAGATTCTCCACCAGGGCTTCTTGAAAGGAAATATTTCAATTTTGCAACTTTTCAGTAGCCTCTGTGCATTCAGGGTCTACTGAAAAATGCCACCCTGCTTTATTCCGAATTATTCGTGTCTCCCTTTTTATCAATTCAAAAGATTAAATCATAAATTCATAAGATCCTGCGATTATGTGACTTGAACTATAGCATGACAAAGACTGTGATTTTGTAGCTTTGGCTTCGTAAAATGGCAATTATTACTAAACTACATGGAAAATTAATAGTTATTTTTATACTATATCATAGTATATGCTAATGTTTGTTCATAGCGTCTTTTTAATGTCTAATTTCAGATGTAGCTTGATTAAGTGCCTCTTTGTAACTAGTGTAGCTTTCATCATGTCCAATATGTCTATATATCTTTCAATTCACTTCATTTGGTTGAACTAAATATTTTAATGGCTTGTTTCAATAAGTGTTTTTTCTGGGTTGTTTTTCATGATTTTCCATGGGGACAAATTGATAAATTATACACTATGTTTCACATTTTAAAATATTTCAGCATTATATTGCTCTCATATTAGTCATTATGACAATGACTAATAAAACAATAACTCAATTTGTGTTATTCCAGTACACTGCGGACTAAGTTGGTAATGCTTGCATGGCGTCAAGCTTACCTTTACAAGGTGAAAGCCGTCCTCTTGTTTCAGCAGTAGAGTTGGCCTAGAAGACACAGAATGCATCGATATTTAGACGTAGCGGGTACGACACAGCGTGACAGACGAACACGGCCACGCTATCAACCGGTCGTATTGTCAGAGCGACCGCTGTTTCTAAAATTGGCTGTTCACTCGAGCGGAACGCCACTGCAGACTGCCGTTGTATTTAAATAGCCGTTATACCGGTACTGCAGATTGCACTGAACTGCTACTGACTTTACTGTTTTTTGATTGTGTCGCGCCTCTATGTGGCTGCACCAAAACAAGCTCGTGGATATTTTACATTTTTACCTGTTTTAACCGTGGAACAGCAGTGCAATTTTAGACTTGTTTTTATGAATGTCTCGGGTCGAAGGTGGACTGCGCCATTTTAACAAGTACTTAATGACATTTTTGTAATTTATATGCAGTGCGTAAAAGTATAGTGAACTGCACCTGTGTCACAACATTGTAGCCGGTTGACCAGGCGTGACGACAACTAGAACAATGTACTGCCACAGCATGATCACATACAATAGATTGGATCTACTGCGAATTGGACGTTCTATTGTTACTGGATGCTACCTTTCAATAGATGCTTGTGTGGCACCACTACGACCACTAGAACGCGTGAACAATCGGCGGACTCGTAGGGGGTGTAGGGCAGGGAGGTCAAAGCAAAGACCCATTCCTGTTCTGATTACTCCTCGCTTCCCATCATCGGTCATCGTGATATGTGAAACCTACACATCGAATTTGATTCGACTCGACAGTGTATGTGACATACCATCCGTACGCCAAGTGTGTTTCTGCTTGTTGAATGCCAGATCGGTGTGTGACGCGAAGCAAGCGGGGAAAGCGACCGTGATATGTGACCTCATTGAGGACAATGATCTAGACATACTCGCCATCACAGAGACGTGGTTGAGTGCTGATGACTCCTTCTCTACTGGTTGCATCACACCTGCTGGTTACCAACTACGATATGTCCCGAGAACGTACGACACCGGTGGTGGTGTTGCAGTTGTCTACAAGTCTAGCTTCACTACGCGACATCTCGAGATGCCGAAATCAAAGACATTTGAATCGATGTGTCTACAACTCAGCAATGACACTCAGTCTGTTCGTCTTCTTGTCGTCTATCGCCCCCCGCCAAACTCCAAGAATGGCTTTACAACTGCGGAATTTCTCCTAGAATTTGGTGACTTGTTGGACTCCATGTCGATGTATACGTCAAACATGCTGATCGCAGGTGATTTTAACTTCCACATGGACAATACATCAGACAATGACACTAAGCGCTTTCAAAACATTCTAATTGCAGCAGATCTTACTCAGCACGTGGAAGTCCCGACGCATGTTGCCGGACATACCATCGACCTGCTTATAACGCGTTCATCTGATACGTTTCTGAACAATATACGAACAGACATCCCACACATGTCAGACCGCTCGGCAATTCATTGCACACTTCAACTCGTGAAACCACCAAACGTCCGGGTAACGACGACGAGTCGAAATTATCGACATATCAATACCACTGCGATATGTGATGAAATCCGTTCGTTGCTACTGTCAAATCATCTGTCTGATGACATGAACCATGATGTTGACATGTTCAATGAAACCATTGCGGCTATCATTGACAAGCAAGCACCGTTAAAGAACCGCACATTGATTGTACGACCACACACGCCGTGGTATAATGATGGCATACGATCGCAAAAGTGTGTTAGACGACAACTGGAAAGAACATGGAGAAAATCTGGACTGGAGTCTGACAGGCTTGCCTACTGCCTCCAGCGCCAGCTCGTCACTTCGTCTGTGCACCGTGCAAAACTTGAATACCACACGAATCAAATTGCTGATGCATCTGGTGACCAGAAGCAGCTGTTCAAGATTGTTGCCAAGCTCCTAAACACTGATAATGGCACACCACTACCGCCATGTGACTCGTTTGACACACTGGCAATGCGTTTCTCGGATTTATTCTCAGAAAAGATCTCGAAAATTCGGTCTGAACTGAATCAGAATGTCATCACTGTAAATGCATCTGCTGATGATGCACCGCAGACGTGTCTGCTGACTGCATTTGCGCCAGCCACTGACGCTGAAATTGGAACGTTGTTGAAGTCATCGCCAGTGAAATCTTGTGAACTTGATCCCATTCTGACATGGCTTCTTAGAGACTGTGCGCACGATGTTGTACTTGTGCTCATGACAATTGTTAACCTGTCTCTGAGAACGGGGGTAATGCCTTCGCACTTGAAGGAAGCGCACATCAGGCCAGTACTCAAGAAACCGAGGCTAGACAAAACTGTCTTGAATAACTACCGACCCGTGTCAAATCTACCCTATCTATCGAAGACAATAGAACGTGTCGTTGCTGCGAGATTGTCAGCTCACATGTCAGAACACAATCTCTGTGAGCCCTATCAGTCAGCGTACAAGCCGAATCACAGCGTTGAGACGGCCCTTGTCTGTGTGCAGAATCACATCCTGCACGCAATGGACAATCAGCATGTTATCATCATGGTTCTCCTTGATCTATCGGCTGCGTTTGACACCATCGACCATGAAGTGATGTTGCATAGACTCTCACATGATATCGGAGTGGTCCAAGATGCACTGGACTGGTTTAAGTCATACCTAAGAGACAGAGTCCAGTCTGTCCACATTCATGGTGCTACATCGCCTGCTCGTCCTCTGGTATACGGGGTACCACAAGGCTCCGTGCTGGGTCCTCAGCTGTTCTCCATCTATGTAGCACCAGTTGCTAAGATTATTCGCAAGTACAATTTGATGTGTCATTTCTACGCGGATGATACTCAAATCTACATTCCAGTGAAACCACACCAAGAGGAAATTGCTGCGGCTGTCGTCAGTATTGAAGAATGTGTAGCGGAGATCAGGACGTGGATGGTGACAAACTTTTTAAAGTTAAATGACTCAAAGACAGAAGTAATCGTGCTCGGCTCTGCGCAACAACTAAAAAAATTGAGCTGCGCACACTATGCATTGGAGACTGTTTGGTCACTGTAAATCAGAATGTACGGAACTTTCGTGTACAGTTCGATGCCGAGATGGAGATGGAGACGCACGTGACTGCTGTCTGTAGATGTGCAATTTTCCATCTCCGAAATATTGCAAGAATAAGACGTTATCTAACGCCTGCAGCGACGGAACAAGTCATACATGCGTTTGTTACCATCAGACTTGACGTAGGCAATGCATTACTCCACCGACTGCCTGTGAAACAACTAGAACGGTTGCAGAGAGTACAGAACTGGGCGGCCCGCCTTGTCGACGGCGCCAGGAAGTTCTCTCATGTCACACCTCTATTGATGAAGCTGCACTGGCTGCCAATAGCAGTTAGAGTAGAGTGTAAGATACATCTACTCACGCACCGAGCACTGACTGGCTGTGCACCACAGTATATCACCAAATGTTTGAACAGACGTCAGCCAACTCGATTGTTGCGCTGCAGTGAACACAATCATTTATGTGTACCACGTGCATCGCGTCGCTGGGATGATAGATCCTTTTGCGTGGCAGCCCCAACACTATGGAACTTGCTGCCAAAAAAGCTGACTGCAACAAGAATGACAAACACTGATTTTAAATCAAACCTTAAAACTTATATGTTTTCCCGAACATTCTGTACGGCGCCGTGACCAACGATTGTTGGAACGGCGCAATATAAATGTCACGATTTGATTTGATTTGATATCTTTGTTAAGTAGTTCCTCATATATTTATCTACATTTCTGGAAGTCTTTCCTGCAGTGCTTTTTTGTATTTATTTCTAATTTTTTTTGATGGCAACATGTATCTGGTTATGGCCACTACTAGGTACCCAGTGGGCCACTATATATTAACATTGCCAATTAATTCATTTAGTGCAGACAACATCATATATAAAACTCTCTCCCTTGGTTGGTTTTAGCAAATGCTGAGAAAGGAAATGATCTTGGATTATAAAGTGGATGTTTTGGTCCGCATTCCCTGTACTCTCCAGGTACTTCCACTGTAAATGTATGTGGTTAAATAATAATAACACGATCCCGTTTATTCAATTTCCTAATATTCTTAATCTTGATTAAACATACTTAAAAACAAATAGTGTTATCATTTTAAAAGTAGTTATTTTATAGCATGTTGAGGGTTTCTACTGATGCAGGTGTAAAAAGAGAATTGTCACCTGTGTTTGATTTACCGGTGAGGTTTCCATGTAACAGTTCTGTTATGGTCCATCTGGTATTTCAATGTCATCACAAACCTGTGGAAAGTTTTTTCACATGCATTAGTGTCAGAACGAATATATTTCAGTAGTGAAAGCATGTAAAAAACATATTATGTAAGAGTAACATTTATTTTTTAAATAGTGTTGTCATGGGAGTAAATTGATATGCAAGGATGGACAAGGGGAGTGCTGAAAGGACACAAAGCATATCTGGGGGATAAGAGATGCAACTTGTTGTATCCTTTTTTAAATGGTAGCAAAGCAAACTTCCCTCCATGGCACAATCAAGTTTTATTGTATTGTATTGTATTGCTTCAAAATGGTACATTGTGGTGCATATTTATTACTTTCAACTTTCCTTGATGATATGACATATATTTATTTTAAATGCATATCAGTTTATATTCTATAATTGTAACTGATGTATATTGTATTATTGAAACAATTACATAAATTACAATCAATTATTGTATTTTCTGATTTCTCAAATCTTATCTAAAATACTGCCAAAACAGTTATATCACATATTTGTTTCAGTCATGCAAATATCCCAATACCATCAGAGTGACATTGTGAGTTGTTACACTAATGTGGACATGTCATTCATCTAACAGTGCTAATTATAGAGGTAGCAACAGCCACAAATACTATTCCTTAGAAGGTGGATTAGAACCTGTCAAGGTCTATGGTTCAATATCCCCTTTGTTCTTTAGCCAGACTGCAAGCTGGCAGGATACAATACTGGTGCAGGTTGTCTGACATGTGTTAGCATGTGTGGGTACAATGCCAGTAATGTGCATATTCCTAATCTTGATTAAACATATATATCAAATCAGTTGATGCTACCTGTCATTTTATGAGTAGCATGTTTGTACCATGTTACCACTGCTTCAGATGCAAAAAGAGAATCATCACCTGTCTGAGTAACTGATGAGGTATCCACGTGACACTCCTCTTGTGATCAATCTGGTATTTCAATGTCATCACAGTCCTGTGAGAAATATGTGTTTCATGTCAGAAAGAATGTAATTTCAGTAGGGCAAACATATAACAGCATATTCTGTATGACTAACATTAACTTTCTTAAATAACAATATATGTGATCTACTTTAATCATTTTGTTTCTTGGATGAAATTACTTGAAATTCATCTTTTATATGGTTTGTGTATTTTATTTGATCCTTATAAGTACATCTTAAGTTTATTCTTATCACAAATTTGTTGGGACTCATTTGCTGCATAGCTTTGCAAGCAGTTGCTGATATATTAAACAAGCGATGCTCTAGGAAACTACAGTGCACATTAATGTCATTATACTCTACACTACCAAGTTTTCCCTGCCACTGAACGAACTTGATGTATGAAAATGTGTACAAGTCTTATTCGCAAAAAGGACAATTGTTAGAAATTAACAAGGTGTTGAAATTTGCGGATGATACAAAATTGTTTAGAAGGATTAAACGTGACGAAGATAAACAGCATTTACAAGATGATCTTGACAGATTAATAAAGTGGTCTGAAAAATGGCAAATGTTGTTCAATTTTGGGAAAATGTAAATGCCTCCACAGGAGAACGAAGATGTACAATATACAATGGGAGGTTCTGTACTAAGTACTACTGTAAAAGAAAAGGACTTATGGTTAACCATTAGTGCTGATTTGAAGGTTTCAGAGCAGTGCGGAATTGCAGCTTCAAAGGGAAATCAAATCTTTGGATTAATTAGGCGAAACATAACGTATAAGGAAAAAGAGCTAATAATACCGCTGTACAAAACAATAGTTAGGCCTCATTTAGAATATTGTATTCAAGCGTGGAGGCCTTATCGCAGGAAGGACATATATATGCCAGAAAGAGTGCAGAGGAGAGCAACTAAAATGATACCAAAACTGAGGGATCTTAGTTACGAAATACGCCTAAAAATGTGGTTTAACAATACTAGAGACCATGAGATTGAGAGGAGATCAGATATAAGTGTTTAAAATATTGAATGATTATGAAAATATTGATAGAAATTGATAGATTAGATTATATATAAGTTATCATTCTCACAAAGGACTGTAAATGATTGGAACAGATTATCTCCTGATTGTGTTGGTGCTAGTAGCGTGAATATATTAAAAAATAACATCGACACATACCTTTAAAGGGCGGGATATACGTAGATAAAAAGTATTGGACTCTCGATAAGTCAAAGGGCTTCCTTGTCCACCTGCCATCTAGAATAATTTTTCTGAATGGCAATCTTGTTAAACTGATAAGGTTTAAATGTCACCATCCTCTTTGTAATTAATCTGATTTGTCAATGCATTGTGAAAACATGTTTTTAAAATGCATTTGAGTCTTAAAAATGTAATTTAAGTAGTGCAAAAGATATGAATTAGTGTTTCAAAATAAAAAAATTAACTAGGAGGTCACAATTTCAAGAATTCTAAAATTGTGTCATTTTTGTGAATTCTATATATTATATTTGATGAAATCAAAGCAGAATTGTAATGCTTGTCATAGTCATGAATTCATGAGACATAGTGGCCATTGTGAATGGGACAACCTCCTTTCACATAGTAATGTGGATACTATGTAGATTGGAGGTATGCACGCCCTTTGTCCTTATTTGTTTTCAAGGTAGATATACATAAGAAGCTTCCAGCAATAATTAAAGGAAACATATGGGATAAACATTTCAGTGAGATGCATTCTAAAGAATGCCCAGGGAGGAAGACAATGCATACATTGTACTTGTATCAATAAATCAACACAATTATTTGCTGGCTGCCTGTTGTAGGTCCTTCATTTGAAATTTCTTGTAATTTGATACATGCCTCAAAAGCATATTATGTAGGACTGACTTTATCAAATACCAATATATGTGATTTACATACATTAGTGTTTAATTAATTGAAATTCATGTATTTCAATGGTTTGTGTACTTTCTTTGGTTCTTAATAGTGCAACTTATTACAAACCTATCAGCACAACTCATTTGCTGATACATTATATTAAACAAGGTATGACCTGGTATACTTTTGCACTATAATTATATAAATCCTATACAACCAAGTTTACCATGCCAATGGTTGATGGATAAAAAAGTTAATGTATCATTGTATGGCAATGTATACCATTCTTATTCCCCTAAAGCACAGTTGTTACAAATAGTCAGACGTGCATTAATGTATTCATTTGGAAGTGCTACATTACCTTGACAATATCAACATAAAATATTATTTACACGGTATCCATAATAATTATTCAATCCGGGGCATGCACCTCTATTTTGCCGTTGTAACTACTTTTGCCTAAATGTGATACCTCAGTGCGTTAATTCCATCATTCAATATCATCCCAGACATATTTACGTTTACAAATATTGCATCTTAGCTCAATTTTGAGGCGTAAATAGTGCTCGTGTTTGCCACAAGTTACAACATATGCCGCTATAGTATACTGAACCACTCGGTCTCTGCCTTACACAAGCATAATATGCAATTGTCACCAAAAAATTTTGAAATCGTCCAGCAATGTATCAATATTATTAATCAGAACCACTTATTTCATCAATGGAATGCAACCGAAGCGTCACATAAGTTGTATTTAGTGAAATACGTACAATATTCGTAAGACGATAATCACATCACACGCTTGATAGTCACTGAACGGCCGCAGCGGCCTCAAAAGTGCGCTAAGACACAAATCAGAATATTTGTCTAAATACTAGTAAACGTCAGTGTGAAGAATTAATTATTGAATTTACTGAGTATGATGTTGAGTGAAATACTTACCAATACTCAAGTTCATGCAACTTCGCAACCAACAAACACGCCACCCAGGTCAGTGACGAAAATAGTGCCGTGTTGATTTACGACAAACATAATTTGTCAAAAAATCGCATAACATTTGATGAATTAAACAAATATTATACAAATTAATTAAGCATTTACGTTCAACAAATGACAGTAAGCGCATAATTTTCAATGTTATACAATAGAGTATTTATCGAATGTCGCAAGTTTTGCGGCATGAACTGAAGTGGAAGCCGAGGCGAAGGGCGAATGCTTCGAATGGTCATAAAATATGCATATTTCTTAATCTACACATAATTATAAAACTTTATATATTATTATGAAGTTTATAATACATTGAACACGAAATGCCAACACCTCATTCAATATATAGCAGAAATATAAATGTATAAGCACTTTTATCCGGTCTGCATAACGCCTTTAGGTATGTACTTTCAAATATACATGGCGCTGTAAAAAACATGCTCAAAATCAATTAAAATGTTGTTCATTTTTTAAATAATTACGCATACTACTTCATTTTCGGATGAACTGTGTGCACTAACAAAGATAATGGTAAACTCAATCGTGTTAGTTGCGAACTAACACGTCAAAACTTTAGGCAGACCGGCTTTGGTCTGCTTAAAACAGCGGTCTGCATAACGCCGCACTATATGTATAAACGGTCGACGTAAGCTGCAATTAGAAGTATATATATATATATATATATATATATATATATAAATACAGAGATAACAACGATTTTTTTCAAAATATTATAATTTGCACGACGAACTGCAAATAATGAAGAAGGTTTGGCATATTTATTTGCACATAAACAACACAACTGGTGCCTAAATGCAAGTCTTCACAAACATGCGATGCACAGGACACAAGAGCACCTATATATGGTGGTCCATGAAGCAAGTGCCCTCCTTGCAAAGGTGCACATTGCAAGTTAGGCATCCGAAACAAGTTTCCACAGATCGGCCTTATGTCGTCTTCCGGCCTTGTCTGCGACAGGACTGACACACTCGTTTGCGGCCATCATGTCGAACCAGTGAGTGGCCTGCCACCGCATTTTCCTCCAGAGGGCTTCTGACTGATGTGTTGGTGGTCCCACGAGTTGATTCCGCAAGGCGATGGAGTTGTCGCAGAAATTTTGGACGAGTTCTGCCTTGAAGAATTTCAGTCCACATAGACGTTTACTTCCAGGCATTGGCCGGTTGCTCGCCTTCCACAGGATGTAGGCGTTCACGTCGGCGATGTTCAAGAAGCCCCATAAAAGGTACTTCCACCTTTGCCGCCCTGAACGCCCGATTGGGAAGTACGACCGCAGTTGGTCCAGCCGATCAACACCACCCATCGATGTGTTGTACCGCTCAATCTGCTGGCCTTTGCGATGACAATGAGACAAACATCACGCTTGTCATGCCACTTCACAAGCATGACGCCGTTCCTATTGGTCCACTTTATGGATTCCCATTGTCGAAGGTACTTCTCCCCAAGTATGTTGAGAAATTCCTTGCGGTTCGCGCGAGTTGTGCCATACAGGTATGTGTTGTCACGCAGAAGAGCTTCGGCCAGGTGCACCGACATGAAGTAATTGTCAGCAAACAAATGGCGGTTGGTGTTCAGGTAGGGCTCCATCAGCCCCATGACAACACGGTAGCCAAGATCCATGCCTTGGGCATTGTTGTTCCCTGCACCGGTGTAGACCTGGAACATCATGCAGTATCCGGTGGCGCAGTCGCACAAACAACACAGCTTAATTCCCCACTTCACTGGTTTCAGTGGAATGTACTGCTTCCAGCTGAGGCGACCATTATATTTAATCATCGCCTCATCCACACTGAGGTTCTGCAATGGAGAGAACACTTGGCTGAAGCGGTCATTGCAGCGAGTAATGAACGGCCTCACTTTGGCCAGCTTGTCACCAACATCCTCCTTGTTCGGCGGAGAGCAATGTAGGTACTGATACAGCTTCTCATTCTGTCTCTTGGGTATCACACTGGAGACGTACGGATCTTGGAGTACAGGATTTCGCTCCTGTAATCACTGTACTCTGACATCACCTTGAGGCACATGGCAATGTTTATCCTAACGTACGCTCGCATGTCGTCAGCAGATGCGGCGTGCCAGTGCGGGTCTGCTGTGGCGTACGGCATGTCTGGGTCTGGCTGAGCAGGAGGAGACTTGGCAACAGCACTTAGATTGGTAGCTGCTGACACACTGTCGAAGAATGTATATCATGACTATGACTATGACGCCAATTTGTTGCAGTAATTTACCAGTCGAAAACTCGGGATGCTCGGGAATTTTCGGGTTCGCAAAGTCGTGTTACAACATTACAGCACAACAGTAACTATCATTATGTAAAGAAACTGCATTCTTACTTCCGAAACATTGTGATAGAACTTCAGTGAAACCTTGACACCCAGCGGGTGGTGCGGTTGGAAGAAGCACGAGTTTATTGGAAGCCCGGTTGTCCTATTGACTTTGAACTTGTCTCCTGTGTGGTAGTCGACATGATTTCCCTTCATGTATTTCCCACACCTGACAGCTTCCACATTGCCGTTGCTGTGGTAGAAGCTCTGTCGCCTGGGACGGGGTACTCGTCACGGAATTCCCACCTCAGATGGCCCCACTTGTGAACGATTGTAACGCCTGCAACAATGCCATTTATGTGCTTGTGTAGGCTATGTACGTACGGATTTGTGTGTGTGTATGTGTGTGTGTGTGTGTGTGTGTGTGTGTGTGTGTGTGTGTGTGTGTGTGTGTGTTTGCTTTTGTGTTTGTGTTTGTGAGTGTGTGTGTTTGTTAGTGTCTGTTTGTGTGTGTTTCTGTCTGAGTGTGTCCCTGCGTGTGTGTGTTTGTGTGTGTGTGTGTGTGTGTGTGTGTGTGTGTCCCTGTGTGTGCGAGTGCGTGTGTGTGTTGTGTATGTATTGTTTATGTGTGAATGTATATGAATATGTGTGAATGTATATTTACGTACGTTGTTTGTTTGTTTGTTTGTTTGTGTGTGTGTGTGTGTGTGTGTGTGTGTGTGTGAGTGTGTGTGTGTGTGTGTGAGTATGTGTGTGATGCATTCGAGTATATGTACATGTTTGTACACGTGTTGGTATATGTCTGCGCGCGCGTGCGTGCGTTACTGTGATACCCTCGCAACAATTCTGACGCACCCTGGTATTGACCACAAAATCATCGTACATAAGAGAGCATGCTAATGTTAGTTAAACAGTTTTTATGAGGTGCAGGGTCAAATGAAACGAAGACATGTAGAAAGAGGACCTCGATACAGGGGAGATGCTGCTGCTAGACTCTGTTTAAAATAGTTACTTAGTTACTTAGTTATTTATTTAGTTAGTTACTCACATACTCTCTTACTCTCTTATTGACATACTCACTTTCTCACTTACTCACTTACTCACTTTTCTCAGATACTCATTTACTCACTCACTTACTCAACTCACATATTCATTGCACTTACTCTCTTACTCACTCACGTACTTGTTTATTCACTTAATCACTAACTCATTCACTCACTTACTCCTTTACTCAACCACTCACTCATTTACTCCCTTACTCACTTATGCCCTTACTCACTTACTCACTTACCCACTCACCCAGATACCCACTTTGTCACTGATTCACTCACGCCTTTATTCATTTACTCACTTACTCTTACTAACTGTTATACTCACTAACTTTTCTTGTTTGCTCGCTGGTATCTTGGGCCCTCAACCACTGGTCTGACACTGTTGTCGTTTTGACGCCATTCTCTCAATTTCTTTCTAAGCATAATCCATCTTCCTATTTTCCCTCTCGGTGCCCCTCTGCCAGTTATTTATCGACCTACCTCATCTTTACTCCCGTTGGCAGTTCCATTTAAGCGCTTGTTATGTTCATGTTGTTGTTCATGTTGTTGCTAATACACTTAGTGCGTGTCAAGTTCATCTCCATTTTATCTTCTTTAGTTCGCTTTCTATGGGCATTTGTTTGGTAAATTCCCATAGCCTGGTGTTGGGTACCTTGAATGACCACTCGATTGTTGTTTCTGTTCATGTTGTTGTTGTTCGTGTTGGCTTTTGTGACCTTTGTCTTGCTTCTGTTCATGTTGACACGTATCTCTGTTGACACTATGTTCATAAGTTCTTCTTTTTCAAGGCCCTAGCTCCAACATGAGCACATTAAAACACAGGTAATATTGCACAGTGCGGACCACAGAACATACCTTAGAATCCAAACATGTTACGATCGTCCCTAGTCCTGCCGACATGTAGCCTATGGGGAGTTGCATGTACTCGCCGGGTTCACCGCACTCCCCGTACGTCCATGTAGTCGGTGTATCCATTTCCGGTCCATCGATGAAGATATTAGCTGAGCTGAAAGTCTCTGTTGTCACTTCTCCGTACACGCTATTATTCCCCCAACTCTGGGACAAACAAGCATATCCGTTTAATTTATAACCAGGGATATTGATCATGTAGTACAAATACAAATTTATATTACAATTTTATGTACCTTGATTGTTCTACATTTTAACAGTTATAACTAGTATAATAACGGTTTAAATGCGATTGTTTATGATCAAGTGATAGGACAACTGCGCTATCATGATCGATGAAATTGTTGTCATATGCCATATAACATTGTGTTTTAATGCAGTAGACACTTATATTTTTTAATTGAACTCAAACATAACGTGATACTGTCTTGCACAATGCCTGTGCGGATCCACAGGCCCTTGGAATTTGGCCGGGCTATGCCTACGCTAGAATATCGCACCCCCTATGTCTTTAGAATGTGCCCCTGTTACGTGCCCCCTAAGCATTTGGAATGTATCCCAGTCTCGTACCTCCTAGGCGTTTGGAATGAACCCCTGTTGTGTTCCCCCTAAGCATGTGGCATGTATTCCCGTTTAGGTGAATGTCAAGGGCTGTGATATTGGATATCTTTGTTGAGCTTCCGAAACTGTAAACGTCGCCGCACACAAAATGTTCACCTGTTCCCCTTCCCCTTCACCTCACCATCCTACTTTTTGTGGGGAACAAGATCGAGAGACGTGGAGTAGAAGCGGCAACGCGAGACAATTGAAGGAAATATGAAAACCAAGAAATCGAGGAGCAATGTTGTGGCCAGCGTCACGCTGGTGTAGTGGAAGAAAGAGGAGAGCATCGGCGAATGACACACACACACACACACACACACACACACACACACACACACACACACACACACACACACACACACACACACACACACACACACACACACGCACGCGCGATGAACATTGACGTGAAGCAAGCATCCTACCTTAGGAACGAAAATCGTGATGTTGCGGAAGTAGACGCGATATAAAGTCGCCTGGGACAGGTCTCTTGATCCAAACGTGAAGAACGTCTGAAAAACAAAATGTGTTTTCCTTCAGAGAACCGTATTTAAAGACACTTGACACGATAATGTGTATTCAAGTTTCTGACGAAGGCGTAATGTATCAGTATATGAATAGGGGACCACACTCACATAATGAGTGACAGGGTGAATTTATATGGCTGAAATATACAATACAAACATTGCAAACATTACGGATAAATCAAGACTTACATAACAGATCTGCTAATGAGAAACAAACAAAAACACACGCAGATGCAGTGTTGTTTGCCCATATTTAGAGTTACATCCGAAACAAGACGGCCACTCTGTTATATCTATGAAGATTTTTGGAGAAAAAAGAAGGGCAACCACAATCTTGCTTAGGTTTATAAAGTATTTACACACGCAACATTATTATTGACTAAACATAAGCCGACTAATATATGATGCACAGCTATAATGATGTATAATTTCCTACCCACTCAACGATACCAAAGCAGGTATAGCTAAAATGAATGGGAGGGAATGGAACTGTCACGATAATAACAAATTGACTGTTTATGGTACGAACTCTTGATATGGAATGGATGATGTCGTGTGACGACTCTAACAAGATGTTATGCATCAAGTAGGGCTAGTCATTAAATGGATAGATAAGGCTCCAGCTGCAGAAGCTGGTGATGGTGCATAAGCCTGACCCTCTCCGTCGCTGACTTAAGATATATATGTTTGGGATGAACGTGTACCAGTTGGAGGGAATTAGTTGTGGTTGATTTTAAATTGTGACGTAACAAAATAAATTAAATAAGACCGATAAAACTGATGAACAGCTCCGCGAGCAATTCGCAACACTATCATCCTCGAACAGACTACCACCTGCCTGCCTAATACACGTAAAGGTAAATGTAGGTTGTTATATAACTATGCAATATAGCTGTTATATAGTCCTTAGGACTGCTCAAGCTATGCATTTTCTTGCCTGGCAGACTTGTTCAATCGAACAATATCTCGATTTATCTGGATAGCATTCAGCCATGCTTAAATTAATGCGCGAAGAATATTGGTAGACTAATATCCACTACTGTCAGGTGTTCATTTGTACATCTGAATGAACAGAAGCAACACAGAAAGAACGAACGTGGCCAAAGTTCGGCACGGCAGTATAGGATTCGAACACGGGCTCTCCCGATGGAAAACCAGAAGCTCTAGACACTGCGCCACTACGCTCCAATCGTGAACTTCAATACCACATATATACGTATTGTTGTACTATTGTAGAAATAGGGCAATGCGTCAATGACGCATGCACCAGGTCATCGGACTTAGTAGTTTCCGGCTAGTGGGTGCATGATCACAAATCTACAAAAAAAGTATCGAAAATTACATTAGCATCTTCCAAAATCGGTTCTGATATTAACAGAACGTATATCCTGTATTCCCTATATTCCATTATCAACAAAATTGCACTACTTGTGGTATATGTAGAAAGACAACGACAAAACACGAAATAGTTACTCAACAGTACTCAATCAGTTAAAATGCGTACAATCACGATCTTGCAAACCGGTAGTCGTCCGTTATTAGTCAAACCCCCATAAATTTGTAAAGCGAACTGCTTATACAGAATTAAAAAACGAAACATCTCATCAGTGTAAACACAATTACAGAACATTGTAAAACCTCCCCGCTGGTTCCAATATTACCAATTAGTGAACTCACTGGTGTGCAATGTGCCATGACCTACAATCCTATATGATGGTTTACCGTCTCGAATAACGATTACACTCAATGAAGCACCCCAGTTGTTTCTTTCAGCCTGTTTTACCCGAACCGAGCACTGCTTTTACATACACTTATTTTTTGACATTGTCAGTGCTGGGTTGTTTATGCAGGCAGACATTTGAATATGTCAATAATGAAGGTATTGATAAGTGAGTGGCTTCTATCTGATGTGTGTGTGTTTGAGTGCGTATGCATGTGCGTGTGGGTATGCGTGTGTGCACGGTTGTGTGTATGTGCGTGCGTGCGGGCGCGCGTTTGTGCGTGCGTGTGTGTCCATGTGTGTGTGGTTGTGTACATTTGTGTTTGGGTTACATTTAACAGTTCATTCTTAGACAGCTTCCCTAACGGGCGCCAAGCTATCACGATTATTGTGTGCCCCGTCGAAAGAGTAACACCATTTTAATTTGTATTTCCAAAATGTCCCGCGGTTAACGGTTCACAACAGTTTTAGGGTTTTTTCCGTACTCCTGATGGATGCAGATTGATTCTTTATGACGTTACGCATATTCTCAGCGATTGTTCCAAGGCGTGCCGATACGTTCTATTTGGGCGAAGTTTACGTTGTAGATACAACGTTAACATTTACGTAATAACAACTGCTACTACCGACTATTCAGAGAATCCGTTTTCTGCGCATGTGTGTACATAGCGCCACCTGAAGGATGGGCCTTTTGCTAGGAGACGGAACTGCTCGTATTCTCCCATAAGGTATAGACCACTTTAATGTATGGGTCTCCGCCTCCCTCGTCAACCGATGTAGACTATTTCATATTATCTTATCTCAACAGTGGATCTAAGTATTGAAGAGTAGCTTAGTTGGTGCGGGAAAAAGTCCTCGATTTGTACCATTCGTGCTTTTGCCGCAAACACCTTCCATGAATAATTAGCTTTGTCACCAATACCAACATTCAACTGAACATCGGCGCTAGATATTTCCTACGACAAACTTTCGGCTGAAAACGTCTAACGCAGCACACTTTCTCATTCGCAGGATATCACATGTGTGCATTTACCATGGATGCATACAATGTTTTAAATAATGCATGTACAGACTGTATATGCACTACGTTACATAAAAAACGTATCACTTGATGACTTATTTAAGTGTCGCTGGATGTTTATAATTAGTTCACATAATTAATATTTTACTATTGATCACATATAACACATTTGTTAGAGATAAAATGTATTTGTTACCTACTGTAGCTAAATGTCAAGGGCTAGCTTGCCGGGCAATTCATACACACATTCTTTGGGAAGAACGTGGACCGCTGGTTGCTAATCTGTTTTAGAAAAGCCGACGTCTACTAACAGTATACACTGGTAGCGTTTTGGCTCAGTGCTGTGGAGCCTATTTATCGCGAAGCACCCAGTGATATTGTCGAATCTGTCAGTACTAGGTCGATAACGTGTCTGTGTCAAGCGCTCCCGTGCAACTAACTTTACATTGACAGTAGCA
Source organism: Paraescarpia echinospica (assembly GCA_020002185.1). Taxonomy (NCBI): domain Eukaryota; kingdom Metazoa; phylum Annelida; class Polychaeta; order Sabellida; family Siboglinidae; genus Paraescarpia; species Paraescarpia echinospica. The sequence continues at coordinate 408 of JAHLWY010000747.1, read as the reverse complement.
CTACCGGTACCGTGTTGGTTAGCCATCAGTGTCAGTAGCACTACCGGTACTGTGTTGGTTAGCCATCAGTGTCAGTAGCACTACCGGTACCGTGTTGGTTAGCCATCAGTGTCAGTAGCACTACCGGTACTGTGTTGGTTAGCCATCAGTGTCAGTAGCACTACCGGTACCGTGTTGGTTAGCCATCAGTGTCAGTAGCACTACCGGTACCGTGTTGGTTAGCCATCAGTGTCAGTAGCACTACCGGTACCGTGTTGGTAAGCCGTCAGTGTCAGTAGCACTACCGGTAACGTGTTGGTAAGCCGTCAGTGTCAGTAGCCTCTACGTACAAATATCCTTTACGTACAACTAGCCTTCTCGTGTCAGTAGCCTTCCGGTGTCGAATCTTCAACATTTCAAAGTGGTGCC
>JAHLWY010000746.1:0-47083 GCA_020002185.1 Paraescarpia echinospica | reverse complement strand
TAGATGTCCTGCATGCTTCAAATCTTCACGAAAGATAGACTGATATTAAGCAGCACACACAACTAGATTATCCACAAAGGGGAATGTATGTTACCCTTTCATCTCTGACATGTAAGTTACAAGAAAATAGTACGTAAGTTATGGGTGTGAAAACTCATTCATATTTCATGTTTTATCTTGTCTAATGCAGTAGTACATTCAGTATTAACGAAAAAAATATGTCCTATATCAAAGTGTTCGAGAGAAATTCACGCATATCACACCATAACGGTATTTTCAAGTGCACACCTTCGGCGGACGGATCGTTAATATGGTCTTACCCCAAATAGATGTCCTGCATTCTACAAATCTTCACGAAGGCTACACTGATATCAAGCAGCACACATAACTAGATTAACCGTGAAGGGGAATGTGTGTTACCCTTTCATCTCCGTCACGTAATTTACAAGAAAATAGTACGTAAGTTATAGGTGTGAAAACTCATTCCCATTTGATGTTTTATCTTGTCTAAAGCAGTAGTACATCCATTATTCTCGAAACAAACGTGTCCCATCACAAAGTGATCGAAAAAATTTCACGCATATCACACCAAAACGGTATTTTCAAGTGCATTCTTTGCGCGGACAGATCAGTAATGTGGTCTTTCCCCAAATTGATGACCTGCATGTTACAAATCTTCTCGAAGGCTACACTGATATCTAGCTACATATATAACTAAATTAACCGCAAAGGGGAATGTGTGTTACCCTTTCAACTCCGTCACGTAAGTTACAAGAAAATAGTACGTAAGTTATAGGTTTGAATAACTCATTCCCATTTGATGTTTTAGCTTGTGTAATGCAATAGTACATGCAGTGTTCTCGAAAAAACGTGTCCCATCACAAAGTGGTCGAACAAAATTCACTCATATCACACCAAAACGGTATTTTCAAGTGCACTCTTTGCGCGGACGGATCAGTAATGTGGTCTTACCACAAATTGATGTCCTGCATGTTACGGGATCTTCACGAAGGCTAGACTGATATCAAGTTACACTTATAACTAGATTAACCGCAAAGGGGAATGTGTGTTTCCCTTTCATCTCCGTCACGTAAGTTACAAGAAAATAGTACGTAAGTTATAGGTTTGAATAACTCATTCCCATTTGATGTTTTAGCTTGTGTAATGCAATAGTACATCCAGTGTTCTCGAAAAAACGTGTCCCATCACAAAGTGGTCGAAAAAAATTCACTCATATCACATCAAAACGGTATTTTCAAGTGCACTCTTTGCGCGGACAGATCCGTAATGTGGTCTAACCCCAAATTGATGTCCTGCATGTTACAAATCTTCACGAAGGCTAGACTGATATCAAGCTACACATATAACTAGATTAACCGCAAAGGGGAATGTGTGTTACCCTTTCATCTCCGTCACGTAAGTTACAAGACAATAGTACGTAAGTTATAGGTGTGAAAACTCATTCCCATTTGATGTTTTATCTTGTCTAATGCAGTAGTACATCCATTATTCTCGAAACAAACGTGTCCCATCACAAAGTGATCGAAAAAAGTTCACGCATATCACACCAAAACGGTATTTTCAAGTGCACTCTTTGCGCGGACGGATCAGTAATGTGGTCTTACCCCAAATTGATGTCCTGCATGTTACAAATCTTCACGAAGGCTAGACTGGTATCAAGCTACACATATAACTAGATTAACCGCAAAGGGGAATGTATGTTACCCTTTCATCTCCGTCACGTAAGTTACAAGAAAATAGTACGTAAGTTATAGGTGTGAAAACTCATTCCCATTTGATGTTTTATCTTGTGTAATGCAGTAGTACATCCAGTATTCTCGAAACAAACGTATCCCATCACAAAGTGATCGAAAAAAATTCACGCATATCACACCAAAACGGTATTTTCAAGTGCACTCTTTGTGCGGACGGATCAGTAATGTGGTCTCTCCCCAAATTGATGACCTGCATGTTACAAATCTTCACGAAGGCTAGACAGATATCAAGCTACACATATATCTAGATTAACCGCAAAGGGGAATGTATGTTACCCTTTCATCTCCTTCACATAAGTTAAAAGAAAATAGTATGTAAGTTATAGGTGTGAAAACTCATTCCCATTTGATGTATTATCTTGTTTAATGCAGTAGTACATCCAGTATTCTCGAAACAAACGTGTCCCATCACAAAGTGATCGAAAAAAGTTCACGCATATCACACCAAAACGGTATTTTCAAGTGCACACTTTGCGGGGACGGATGAGTAATGTGGTCTTACCACAAATTGATGTCCTGCATGTTATAAATCTTCACGAAGGCTAGACTGATATCACGTTACACTTATAACTAAATTAACCGCAAAGGGGAATGTGTGTTACCCTTTCATCTCCGTCACGTAAGTTACAAGAAAATAGTACCTAAGTTATAGGTTTGAATAACTCATTCCCATTTGATGATTTATCTTGTGTAATGCAATAGTACATCCAGTATTCTCGAAACAAACGTGTCCCATCACAAAGTGGTCGAAAAAAATTCACTCATATCACACCGAAACGGTATTTTCAAGTGCACTCTTTGCGCGGACAGATCCGTAATGTGGTCTTAACCCAAATTGATGTCCTGCATGTTACAAATCTTCACGAAGGCTAGACTGATATCAAGCTACACATATAACTAGATTAACCGCAAAGGGGAATGTGTGTTCCCCTTTCATCTCCGTCATGTAAGTTACAAGAAAATAGTATGTAAGTTATAGGTGTGAAAACTAATTCCCATTTGATGTTTTATCTCGTCTAAAGCAGTAGTACATCCATTATTCTCGAAACAAACGTGTCCCATCACAAAGTGATCGAAAAAAATTCACGCATATCACACCAAAACGGTATTTTCAAGTGCATTCATTGCGCGGACAGATCAGTAATGTGGTCTTTCCCCAAATTGGTGACCTCCATGTTACACCTCTTCACGAAGGCTAGACTGATATCTAGCTACATATATAACTAAATTAACCGCAAAGGGGAATGTATGTTACCCTTTCATCTCCGTGACGTAAGTTACAAGAAAATAGTACGTAAGTTATAGGTGTGAAAACACATTCCCTTTTGATGTTTTATCTTATCTAATGCAGTAGTACATCCAGTATTCTCGAAACAAACGTGTTCCATGACATAGTGATCGAAAAAATTTCACGCATATCACACCAAAATGTTATTTTCAAGTGCACTCTTTGCGCGGACGGATGAGTAATGTGGTCTTACTACAAATTGATGTCCTGCATGTTACAAATCTTCGCGAAGGCTAGACTGATATCAATTTACACTTATAACTAGATTAACCGCAAAGGGGAATGTGTGTTACCCTTTCATCTCCGTCACGTAAGTTACAAGAAAATAGTACGTAAGTTATAGGTTTGAATAACTCATTCCCATTTGATGTTTTATCTTGTGTAGTGCAATAGTACATCCAGTATTCTCGAAACAAACGTGTCCCATCACAAAGTGGTCGAACAAAATTCACTCTTATCACACCAAAAACGGTATTTTCAAGTGCACTCTTTCGGGGAACGGATCCCTAATATCGTCTTACCACTAATAGATGTCCTGCGTGCTACAAATCTTCACGAAAGCTAGACTGATATCAAGCAACACACACAACTAGATTAATCACAAAGGGGAATGTATGTTTCACTTTCATCTCCGTCAGGTAAGTGACAAGAAAATAGTACGTAAGTTATGGGTGTGAAAACACATTCACATTTCATGTTTTTATCTTGTCTAATGCAGTAGTACATTCAGTATTCACGAGACAAACATGTCTCATGTGAAAGTGTTCGAGAAAAATTCACGCATATCAAACAATATTACGGTATTTTCATATGCACTCTTTCGGCGGACGGATCCTTAACATGGTCTTACCACTAATAGATGTTCTGCGTGCAACAAATCTTCACAAAGTCTAGACTGATATCATGCAACACACACAACTAGATTAACCACAAAAGGGAATGTATTTTACCCTTTCATCTCCGTCACGTAAGGTACGAGACAATAGTACGTAAGTTATGGGTGTGAAAACTCATTCCCATTTGATGTTTTATCTTGTCTAATGCAGTAATACATTCAGTATTCACGAGACAAACATGTCCCATGTCAAAGTGTTCGAGAAAAATTAACGCATATCACAGCAAAACGGTATTTTCAAGTGCACTCTTTCGGCGGACGGATCCTTAATATGGTCTTACCCCAAATAGATGTCCTGCATGCTTCAAATCTTCACGAAAGATAGACTGATATTAAGCAGCACACACAACTAGATTATCCACAAAGGGGAATGTATGTTACCCTTTCATCTCTGACATGTAAGTTACAAGAAAATAGTACGTAAGTTATGGGTGTGAAAACTCATTCATATTTCATGTTTTATCTTGTCTAATGCAGTAGTACATTCAGTATTAACGAAAAAAATATGTCCTATATCAAAGTGTTCGAGAGAAATTCACGCATATCACACCATAACGGTATTTTCAAGTGCACACCTTCGGCGGACGGATCGTTAATATGGTCTTACCCCAAATAGATGTCCTGCATTCTACAAATCTTCACGAAGGCTACACTGATATCAAGCAGCACACATAACTAGATTAACCGTGAAGGGGAATGTGTGTTACCCTTTCATCTCCGTCACGTAATTTACAAGAAAATAGTACGTAAGTTATAGGTGTGAAAACTCATTCCCATTTGATGTTTTATCTTGTCTAAAGCAGTAGTACATCCATTATTCTCGAAACAAACGTGTCCCATCACAAAGTGATCGAAAAAAATTCACGCATATCACACCAAAACGGTATTTTCAAGTGCATTCTTTGCGCGGACAGATCAGTAATGTGGTCTTTCCCCAAATTGATGACCTGCATGTTACAAATCTTCTCGAAGGCTACACTGATATATAGCTACATATATAACTAAATTAACCGCAAAGGGGAATGTGTGTTACCCTTTCAACTCCGTCACGTAAGTTACAAGAAAATAGTACGTAAGTTATAGGTTTGAATAACTCATTCCCATTTGATGTTTTAGCTTGTGTAATGCAATAGTACATCCAGTGTTCTCGAAAAAACGTGTCCCATCACAAAGTGGTCGAACAAAATTCACTCATATCACACCAAAACGGTATTTTCAAGTGCACTCTTTGCGCGGACGGATCAGTAATGTGGTCTTACCACAAATTGATGTCCTGCATGTTACAAATCTTCACGAAGGCTAGACTGATATCAAGTTACACTTATAACTAGATTAACCGCAAAGGGGAATGTGTGTTACCCTTTCATCTCCGTCACGTAAGTTACAAGAAAATAGTACGTAAGTTATAGGTTTGAATAACTCATTCCCATTTGATGTTTTAGCTTGTGTAATGCAATAGTACATCCAGTGTTCTCGAAAAAACGTGTCCCATCACAAAGTGGTCGAAAAAAATTCACTCATATCACATCAAAACGGTATTTTCAAGTGCACTCTTTGCGCGGACAGATCCGTAATGTGGTCTTACCCCAAATTGATGTCCTGCATGTTACAAATCTTTAAGAAGGCTAGACTGATATCAAGCTACACATATAACTAGATTAACCGTGAAGGGGAATGTGTGTTACCCTTTCATCTCCGTCACGTAAGTTACAAGACAATAGTACGTAAGTTATAGGTGTGAAAACTCATTCCCATTTGATGTTTTATCTTGTCTAAAGCAGTAGTACATCCATTATTCTCGAAACAAACGTGTCCCATCACAAAGTGATCGAAAAAAGTTCACGCATATCACACCAAAACGGTATTTTCAAGTGCACTCTTTGCGCGGACGGATGAGTAATGTGGTCTTACGCCAAATTGATGTCCTGCATGTTACAAATTTTCAAGAAGGCTAGACTGGTATCAAGCTACGCATATAACTAGATTAACTACAAAGGGGAATATATGTTACCCTTTCATCTCCGTCACGTAAGTTACAAGAAAATAGTACGTAAGTTATAGGTGTGAAAACTCATTCCCATTTGATGTTTTATCTTGTGTAATGGAGTAGTACATCCAGTATTCTCGAATCAAACGTATCCCATCACAAAGTGATCGAAACAAATTCACGCATATCACACCAAAACGGTATTTTCAAATGCATTCATTGCGCGGACAGATCAGTAATGTGGTCTTTCCCCAAATTGATGACCTCCATGTTACACCTCTTCACGAAGGCTAGACTGATATCTAGCTACATATATAACTAAATTAACCGCAAAGGGGAATGTATGTTACCCTTTCATCTCCGTGACGTAAGTTACAAGAAAATAGTACGTAAGTTATAGGTGTGAAAACACATTCCCTTTTGATGTTTTATCTTATCTAATGCAGTAGTACATCCAGTATTCTCGAAACAAACGTGTTCCATGACATAGTGATCGAAAAAATTTCACGCATATCACACCAAAATGTTATTTTCAAGTGCACTCTTTGCGCGGACGGATGAGTAATGTGGTCTTACTACAAATTGATGTCCTGCATGTTACAAATCTTCACGAAGGCTAGACTGATATCAATTTACACTTATAACTAGATTAACCGCAAAGGGGAATGTGTGTTACCCTTTCATCTCCGTCACGTAAGTTACAAGAAAATAGTACGTAAGTTATAGGTTTGAATAACTCATTCCCATTTGATGTTTTATCTTGTGTAGTGCAATAGTACATCCAGTATTCTCGAAACAAACGTGTCCCATCACAAAGTGGTCGAACAAAATTCACTCTTATCACACCAAAAACGGTATTTTCAAGTGCACTCTTTCGGGGAACGGATCCCTAATATCGTCTTACCACTAATAGATGTCCTGCGTGCTACAAATCTTCACGAAAGCTAGACTGATATCAAGCAACACACACAACTAGATTAATCACAAAGGGGAATGTATGTTTCACTTTCATCTCCGTCAGGTAAGTGACAAGAAAATAGTACGTAAGTTATGGGTGTGAAAACACATTCACATTTCATGTTTTTATCTTGTCTAATGCAGTAGTACATTCAGTATTCACGAGACAAACATGTCTCATGTGAAAGTGTTCGAGAAAAATTCACGCATATCAAACAATATTACGGTATTTTCATATGCACTCTTTCGGCGGACGGATCCTTAACATGGTCTTACAACTAATAGATGTTCTGCGTGCAACAAATCTTCACAAAGTCTAGACTGATATCATGCAACACACACAACTAGATTAACCACAAAAGGGAATGTATTTTACCCTTTCATCTCCGTCACGTAAGGTACGAGACAATAGTACGTAAGTTATGGGTGTGAAAACTCATTCCCATTTGATGTTTTATCTTGTCTAATGCAGTAATACATTCAGTATTCACGAGACAAAAATGTCCCATGTCAAAGTGTTCGAGAAAAATTAACGCATATCACAGCAAAACGGTATTTTCAAGTGCACTCTTTCGGCGGACGGATCCTTAATATGGTCTTACCTCAAATAGATGTCCTGCATGCTTCAAATCTTCACGAAAGATAGATTGATATTAAGCAGCACACACAACTAGATTATCCACAAAGGGGAATGTATGTTACCCTTTCATCTCTGACATGTAAGTTACAAGAAAATAGTACGTAAGTTATGGGTGTGAAAACTCATTCATATTTCATGTTTTATCTTGTCTATTGCAGTAGTACATTCAGTATTAACGACAAAAATATGTCCTATATCAAAGTGTTCGAGAGAAATTCACACATATCACACCATAACGGTATTTTCAAGTGCACACCTTCGGCGGACGGATCGTTAATATGGTCTTACCCCAAATAGATGTCCTGCATTCTACAAATCTTCACGAAGGCTACACTGATATCAAGCAGCACACATAACTAGATTAACCGTGAAGGGGAATGTGTGTTACCCTTTCATCTCCGTCACGTAATTTACAAGAAAATAGTACGTAAGTTATAGGTGTGAAACCTCATTCCCATTTGATGTTTTTTATCTTGTCTAAAGCAGTAGTACATCCATTATTCTCGAAACAAACGTGTCCCATCACAAAGTGATCGAAAAAAATTCACGCATATCACACCACAACGGTATTTTGAAGTGCATTCTTTGCGCGGACGGATCAGTAATGTGGTCTTTCCCCAAACTGATGACCTGCATGTTACAAATCTTCTTGAAGGCTAGGCTGATATCTAACTACGTATATAACTAAATTAACCGCAAAGGGGAATGTATGTAACCCTTTCATCTCCGTCACGTAAGTTACAAGAAAATAGTACGTAAATTATAGGTGTGAAAATACATTCCCTTTTGATGTTTTATCTTATCTAATGCAGTACTCCATCCAGTATTCTCGAAACAAACGTGTCCCATCACAAAGTGAGCGAAAAAAGTTCACGCATATCACACCAAAACGGTATTTTCAAGTGCACTCTTTGCGCGGACGGATGAGTAATGTGGTCTTACGCCAAATTGATGTCCTGCATGTTAAAAATTTTCAAGAAGGCTAGACTGGTATCAAGCTACGCATATAACTAGATTAACTGCAAAGGGGAATATATGTTACCCTTTCATCTCCGTCACGTAAGTTACAAGAAAATAGTACGTAAGTTATAGGTGTGAAAACTCATTCCCATTTGATGTTTTATCTTGTCTAATGCAGTAGTACATCCAGTATTCTCGAAAAAACGTGTCCCATCACACGGTGATCGAAAAAAATTCACGCATATCGCACTAAAACGGTATTTTAAAGTTCACTCTTTGGGCGGACGGATCAGTAAAGTGGTCTTACCCCAAATTGATGTCCTGCATGTTACACATATTCACGAAGGCTAGACTGATATCAAGCTACACATATAACTAGATTAACCGCAAAGGGGAATGTATGTTACCCTTTCATCTCCGTCACGTATGTTACAAGAAAATAGTACGTAAGTTATAGGTTTGAAAAACTCATTCCCATTTGATGTTTTATCTTGTGTAATGCAGTAGTACATCAAGTATTCTCGAATCAAACGTGTCCCATCACAAAATGATCGAAAAAAATTCACGCATATCACACCAAAACGGTATTTTCAAGTGCATTCTTTGCGCGGACAGATCAGTAATGTGGTCTTTCCCCAAATTGTTGACCTGCATGTTACAAATCTTCACGAAGGCTAGACTGATATCAAGCTACACATATAACTAAATTAACCGCAAAGGGGTATGTATATTACCCTATTATCTCCGTCACGTAAGTTACAAGAAAATAGTACGTAAGTTATAGGTGTGAAAACTCATTCCCATTTGATGTTTTATTTTTTGTAATGCAGTAGTACATCCAGTATTCTTGAAACAAACGTGTCCCGTCACAAAGTGATCGAAAAAAATTCACGCATATCACACCAAAACGGTATTTTCAAGTGCACTCTTTGCGCGGACCGATCAGTAATGTGGTCTTACCACAAATTGATGTCCTGCATGTTACAAATCTTCACGAAGGCTAGACTGATATCAAGTTACACTTATAACTAGATTAACCGCAAAGGGGAATGTGTGTTACCCTTTCAACTCCGTCACGTTAGTTACAAGAAAATAGTACGTAAGTTATAGGTTTGAATAACTCATTCCCATTTGATGTTTTAGCTTGTGTAATGCAATAGTACATCCAGTGTTCTCGAAAAAACGTGTCCCATCACAAAGTGGTCGAAAAAAATTCACTCATATCACACCAAAATGGTATTTTCAAGTGCATTCTTTGCGCGGACAGATCAGTAATGTGGTCTTTCCCAAATTGATGACCTCCATGTTACACCTCTTCACGAAGGCTAGACTGATATCTAGCTACGTATATAACTAAATTAACCGGAAAGGGGAATGTGTGTTACCCTTTCATCTCCGTCACGTAAGTTACAAGAAAATAGTACGTAAGTTATAGGTTTGAATAACTCATTCCCATTTGATGTTTTATCTTGTGTAGTGCAGTAGTACATCCAGTATTCTCGAAACAAACGTGTCCCATCACAAAGTGATCGAAAAAAATTCACGCAGATCACACCAAAACGGTATTTTCAAGTGCACTCTTTGTGCGGACGGATCAGTAATGTGGTCTTTCCCCAAATTGATGACCTGCATGTTACAAATCTTCACGAAGGCTAGACAGATATCAAGCTACACATATATCTAGATTAACCGCAAAGGGGAATGTATGTTACCCTTTCATCTCCTTCACGTAAGTTACAAGAAAATAGTATGTAAGTTATAGGTGTGAAAACTCATTCCCATTTGATGTATTATCTTGTTTAATGCAGTAGTACATCCAGTATTCTCGAAACAAACGTCTCCCATCACAAAGTGATCGAAAAAAGTTCACGCATATCACACCAAAACGGTCTTTTCAAGTGCACACTTTCCGCGGACGGATGATTAATGTGGTCTTACCACAAATTGATGTCCTGCATGTTACAAATCTTCACGAAGGCTAGACTGATATCATGTTACACTTATAACTAAATTAATCGCAAAGGGGAATGTGTGTTACCCTTTCATCTCCGTCACGTAAGTTACAAGAAAATAGTACCTAAGTTATAGGTTTGAATAACTCATTCCCATTTGATGTTTTATCTTGTGTAATGCAATAGTACATCCAGTATTCTCGAATCAAACGTGTCCCATCACAAAGTGATCGAAAAAAATTCACTCATATCACACCAAAACGGTATTTTCAAGTGCACTCTTTGCGCGGACAGATCCGTAATGTGGTCTTAACCCAAATTGATGTCCTGCATGTTAAACATATTCACGAAGGCTAGACTGATATCAAGCAACACATATAACTAGATTAACCGCAAAGGGGAATGTATGTTACCCTTTCATCTCCTTCACGTAAGTTACAAGAAAATAGTATGTAAGTTATAGGTGTGAAAACTCATTCCCATTTGATGTATTATCTTGTTTAATGCAGTAGTACATCCAGTATTCTCGAAACAAACGTCTCCCATCACAAAGTGATCGAAAAAAGTTCACGCATATCACACCAAAACGGTCTTTTCAAGTGCACACTTTGCGCGGACGGATGATTAATGTGGTCTTACCACAAATTGATGTCCTGCATGTTACAAATTTTCAAGAAGGCTAGACTGGTATCAAGCTACGCATATAACTAGATTAACTGCAAAGGGGAATATATGTTACCCTTTCATCTCCGTCACGTAAGTTACAAGAAAATAGTACGTAAGTTATAGGTGTGAAAACTCATTCCCATTTGATGTTTTATCTTGTCTAATGCAGTAGTACATCCAGTATTCTCGAAACAAACGTGTCCCATCACAAGGTGATCGAAAAAAATTCACGCATATCGCACTAAAACGGTATTTTAAAGTGCACTCTTTGGGCGGACGGATCAGTAAAGTGGTCTTACCCCTAATTGATGTCCTGCATGTTAAACATATTCACGAAGGCTAGACTGATATCAAGCAACACATATAACTAGATTAACCGCAAAGGGGAATGTATGTTACCCTTTCATCTGCGTCACGTATGTTACAAGAAAATAGTACGTAAGTTATAGGTTTGAAAATCTCATTCCCATTTGATGTTTTATCTTGTGTAATTCAGTAGTACATCCAGTATTCTCGAATCAAATGTGTCCCATCACAAAATGATCGAAAAAAATTCACGCATATCACACCAAAACGGTATTTTCAAGTGCATTCTTTGCGCGGACAGATCAGTAATGTGGTCTTTCCCCAAAGTGTTGTCCTGCATGTTACAAATCTTCACGAAGGCTAGACTGATATCTAGCTACATATATTACTAAATTAACCGTAAAGGGTAATGTATGTAACCCTTTCATCTCCGTCACGTAAGTTACAAGAAAATAGTACGTAAATTATAGGTGTGAAAACACATTCCCTTTTGATGTTTTATCTTATTTAATGCAGTACTCCATCCAGTATTCTCGAAACAAACGTGTCCCATCACAAAGTGATAGAAAAAAGTTCACGCATATCACACCAAAACGGTATTTTCAAGTGTACTCTTTGCGCGGACGGATGAGTAATGTGGTCTTACGCCAAACTGATGTCCTGCATGTTACAAATTTTCAAGAAGGCTAGACTGGTATCAAGCTACGCATATAACTAGATTAACTGCAAAGGGGAATATATGTTACCCTTTCATCTCCGTCACGTAAGTTACAAGAAAATAGTACGTAAGTTATAGGTGTGAAAACTCATTCCCATTTGATGTTTTATCTTGTGTAATGCAGTAGTACATCCAGTATTCTCGAATCAAACGTGTCCCATCACAAAGTGATCGAATAAAATTCACGCATATCACACCAAAACGGTATTTTGAAGTGCATTCTTTACGCGGACAGATCAATAATGTGGTTTTTCCCCAAATTGATGACCTGCATGTTACAAATCTTCACGAAGACTAGACTGATATCAAGCTGCACATATAAATAAATTAACCGCAAAGGGGAATGTATGTTACCATTTCATCTCCGTCACGTATGTTACAAGAAAATAGTACGTAAGTTATAGGTGTGAAAACACATTCCCTTTTGATGTTTTATCTTGTCTAATGCAGTAGTACTTCCAGTATACTCGAAACAAACGTGTCCCATGACAAAGTGATCGAAAAAAGTTCACGCATATCACACCAAAACGGTATTTTCAAGTGCACTCTTTGCGCGGACGGATGAATAATGTGGTCTTACCCCAAATTGATGTCCTGCATGTTACAAATTTTCACGAAGGCTAGACTGATATCAAGCTACACATATAACTAGATTAAGTGCAAAGGGGAATGTATGTTACCCTTTCATCTCCGACACGTAAGTTACAAGAAAATAGTACGTAAGTTATAGGTGTGAAAACTCATTCCCATTTGATGTTTTATTTTTTGTAATGCAGTAGTACATCCAGTATTCTTGAAACAAACGTGTCCCATCACAAAGTGATCGAAAAAAATTCACGCATATCACACCAAAACGGTATTTTCAAGTACACTCTTTGCGCGGACGGATCAGTAATGTGGTCTTACCACAAATTGATGTCCTGCATGTTACAAATCTTCACGAAGGCTAGACTGATATCAAGTTACACTTATAACTAGATTAACCGCAAAGTGGAATGTGTGTTACCCTTTCAACTCCGTCACGTAAGTTACAAGAAAATAGTACGTAAGTTATAGGTTTGAATAACTCATTCCCATTTGATGTTTTAGCTTGTGTAATGCAATAGTACATCCAGTGTTCTCGAAAAAACGTGTCCCATCACAAAGTGGTCGACAAAAATTCACTCATATCACACCAAAACGGTATTTTCAAGTGCACTCTTTGCGCCGACGGATCAGTAATGTGGTCTTACAACAAATTGATGTCCTGCATGTTACAAATCTTCACGAAGGCTAGACTGATATCAAGATACACTTATAACTAGATTAACCGCAAAGGGGAATGTGTGTTACCCTTTCATCTCCGTCACGTAAGTTACAAGAAAATAGTACGTAAGTTATAGGTTTGAATAACTCATTCCCATTTGATGTTTTAGCTTGTGTAATGCAATAGTACATCCAGTGTTCTCGATAAAACGTGTCCTATCACAAAGTGGTCGAAATAAATTCACTCATATCACATCAAAACAGTATTTTCAAGTGCACTCTTTGCGCGGACAGATCCGTAATGTGGTCTTACCCCAAATTGATGTCCTGCATGTTACAAATCTTTAAGAAGGCTAGACTGATATCAAGCTACATATATAACTAGATTAACCGTGAAGGGGAATGTGTGTTACCCTTTCATCTCCGTCACGTAAGTTACAAGAAAATAGTACGTATGTTATAGGTGTGAAAACTCATTCCCATTTGATGTTTTATCTTGTCTAAACCAGTAGTACATCCATTATTCTCGAAACAAACGTGTCCCATCACAAAGTGATCGAAAAAAATTCACGCATATCACACCAAAACGGTATTTTCAAGTGCATTCTTTGCGCGGACAGATCAGTAATGTGGTCTTTCCCCAAATTGAAGACCTGCATGTTACAAATCTTCTCGAAGGCTAGACTGATATCTAGCTACATACATAACTAAATTAACCGCAAAGGGGAATGTATGTAACCCTTTCATCTCCGTCATGTAAGTTACAAGAAAATAGTACGTAAATTATAGGTGTGAAAACACATTCCCTTTTGATGTTTTATCTTATCTAATGCGGTACTCTATCCAGTATTCTCGAAACAAACGTGTCCCATCACAAAATGATCGAAAAAAGTTCACGCATATCACACCAAAACGGTATTTTCAAGTGCACTCTTTGCGCGGACGGATGAGTAATGTGGTCTTACCCCAAATTGATGTCCAGCATGTTAAAAATTTTCACGAAGGCTAGACTGATATCAAGCTACACATATAACTAGATTAATTGCAAAGGGGAATGTATGTTACCCTTTCATCTCCGGCACGTAAGTTACAAGAAAATAGTACGTAAGTTATACGTTTCAAAAACTCATTCCCATTTGATGTTTTAACTTGTGTAATGCTTTCGTACATCCAGTATTCTCGAAACAAATGTGTCCCATCTCAAAGTGATCGAAAAAAATTCACGCATATCACACCAAAACGGTATTTTCAAGTGCACTCTTTGCGCGGACGGATCAGTAATGTGGTCTTTCCCCAAATTGATGACCTGCATGTTACAAATCTTCACGAAGGCTAGGCTGATATCAAGCTACACATAAAACTAGATGAATCGCAAAGGGGAATGTATATTACCCTATTATCTCCGTCACGTAAGTTACAAGAAAATAGTACGTAAGTTATAGGTGTGAAAACTCATTCCCATTTGATGTTTTATTTTGTCTAATGCAGTAGTACATCCAGTATTCTCGAAACAAACGTGTCCCATCACAAAGTGATAGAAAAAATTTCACGCATATCACACCAAAAAGGTATTTTCAAGTGCACTCTTTGCGCGGACGGATCAGTAAAGTGGTCTTACCACAAATTGATGTCCTGCATGTTACAAATCTTGACGAAGGCTAGACTGATATCAAGTTACACATATAACTGGATTATCCGCTAAAGGGAATGTGTGTTACCCTTTCATCTCCGTCACGTTAGTTACAAGAAAAGAGTACGTAAGTTATAGGTTTGAAAAACTAATTCCCATTTGATGTTTTATCTTGTGTAATGCAGTAGTACATCCAATATTCTCGAAACAAACGTGTCCCATCACAAAGTGATCGAAAAAAATTCACGCAGATCACACCAAAACGGTATTTTCAAGTGCACTCTTTGTGCGGACGGATCAGTAATGTGGTCTTTCCCCAAATTGATGACCTGCATGTTACAAATCTTCACGAAGGCTAGACAGATATCAAGCTACACATATATCTAGATTAACCGCAAAGGGGAATGTATGTTACCCTTTCATCTCCTTCACGTAAGTTACAAGAAAATAGTATGTATGTTATAGGTGTGAAAACTCATTCCCATTTGATGTATTATCTTGTTTAATGCAGTAGTACATCCAGTATTCTCGAAACAAACGTGTCCCATCACAAAGTGATCGAAAAAAGTTCACGCATATCACACCAAAACGGTATTTTCAAGTGCACACTTTGCGGGGACGGATGTGTAATGTGGTCTTACCACAAATTGATGTCCTGCATGTTATAAATCTTCACGAAGGCTAGACTGATATCAAGTTACATTTATAACTAAATTAACCGCAAAGGGGAATGTGTGTTACCCTTTCATCTCCGTCACGTAAGTTACAAGAAAATAGTACGTAAGTTATAGGTTTGAATAACTCATTCCCATTTGATGATTTATCTTGTGTAATGCAATAGTACATCCAGTATTCTCGAAACAAACGTGTCCCATCACAAAGTGGTCGAAAAAAATTCACTCATATCACACCGAAACGGTATTTTCAAGTGCACTCTTTGCGCGGACAGATCCGTAATGTGGTCTTAACCCAAATTGATGTCCTGCATGTTACAAATCTTCACGAAGGCTAGACTGATATCAAGCTACACATATAACTAGATTAACCGCAAAGGGGAATGTGTGTTCCCCTTTCATCTCCGTCATGTAAGTTACAAGAAAATAGTATGTAAGTTATAGGTGTGAAAACTAATTCCCATTTGATGTTTTATCTCGTCTAAAGCAGTAGTACATCCATTATTCTCGAAACAAACGTGTCCCACCACAAAGTGATCGAAAAAAATTCACGCATATCACACCAAAACGGTATTTTCAAGTGCATTCATTGCGCGGACAGATCAGTAATGTGGTCTTTCCCCAAATTGGTGACCTCCATGTTACACCTCTTCACGAAGGCTAGACTGATATCTAGCTACATATATAACTAAATTAACCGCAAAGGGGAATGTATGTTACCCTTTCATCTCCGTGACGTAAGTTACAAGAAAATAGTACGTAAGTTATAGGTGTGAAAACACATTCCCTTTTGATGTTTTATCTTATCTAATGCAGTAGTACATCCAGTATTCTCGAAACAAACGTGTTCCATGACATAGTGATCGAAAAAATTTCACGCATATCACACCAAAATGTTATTTTCAAGTGCACTCTTTGCGCGGACGGATGAGTAATGTGGTCTTACTACAAATTGATGTCCTGCATGTTACAAATCTTCGCGAAGGCTAGACTGATATCAATTTACACTTATAACTAGATTAACCGCAAAGGGGAATGTGTGTTACCCTTTCATCTCCGTCACGTAAGTTACAAGAAAATAGTACGTAAGTTATAGGTTTGAATAACTCATTCCCATTTGATGTTTTATCTTGTGTAGTGCAATAGTACATCCAGTATTCTCGAAACAAACGTGTCCCATCACAAAGTGGTCGAACAAAATTCACTCTTATCACACCAAAAACGGTATTTTCAAGTGCACTCTTTCGGGGAACGGATCCCTAATATCGTCTTACCACTAATAGATGTCCTGCGTGCTACAAATCTTCACGAAAGCTAGACTGATATCAAGCAACACACACAACTAGATTAATCACAAAGGGGAATGTATGTTTCACTTTCATCTCCGTCAGGTAAGTGACAAGAAAATAGTACGTAAGTTATGGGTGTGAAAACACATTCACATTTCATGTTTTTATCTTGTCTAATGCAGTAGTACATTCAGTATTCACGAGACAAACATGTCTCATGTGAAAGTGTTCGAGAAAAATTCACGCATATCAAACAATATTACGGTATTTTCATATGCACTCTTTCGGCGGACGGATCCTTAACATGGTCTTACCACTAATAGATGTTCTGCGTGCAACAAATCTTCACAAAGCCTAGGCTGATATCATGCATCACACACAACTAGATTAACCACAAAAGGGAATGTATTTTACCCTTTCATCTCCGTCACGTAAGTTACGAGACAATAGTACGTAAGTTATGGGTGTGAAAACTCATTCCCATTTGATGTTTTATCTTGTCTAATGCAGTAATACATTCAGTATTCACGAGACAAACATGTCCCATGTCAAAGTGTTCGAGAAAAATTAACGCATATCACAGCAAAACGGTATTTTCAAGTGCACTCTTTCGGCGGACGGATCCTTAATATGGTCTTACCCCAAATAGATGTCCTGCATGCTTCAAATCTTCACGAAAGATAGACTGATATTAAGCAGCACACACAACTAGATTATCCACAAAGGGGAATGTATGTTACCCTTTCATCTCTGACATGTAAGTTACAAGAAAATAGTACGTAAGTTATGGGTGTGAAAACTCATTCATATTTCATGTTTTATCTTGTCTAATGCAGTAGTACATTCAGTATTAACGAAAAAAATATGTCCTATATCAAAGTGTTCGAGAGAAATTCACGCATATCACACCATAACGGTATTTTCAAGTGCACACCTTCGGCGGACGGATCGTTAATATGGTCTTACCCCAAATAGATGTCCTGCATTCTACAAATCTTCACGAAGGCTACACTGATATCAAGCAGCACACATAACTAGATTAACCGTGAAGGGGAATGTGTGTTACCCTTTCATCTCCGTCACGTAATTTACAAGAAAATAGTACGTAAGTTATAGGTGTGAAAACTCATTCCCATTTGATGTTTTATCTTGTCTAAAGCAGTAGTACATCCATTATTCTCGAAACAAACGTGTCCCATCACAAAGTGATCGAAAAAATTTCACGCATATCACACCAAAACGGTATTTTCAAGTGCATTCTTTGCGCGGACAGATCAGTAATGTGGTCTTTCCCCAAATTGATGACCTGCATGTTACAAATCTTCTCGAAGGCTACACTGATATCTAGCTACATATATAACTAAATTAACCGCAAAGGGGAATGTGTGTTACCCTTTCAACTCCGTCACGTAAGTTACAAGAAAATAGTACGTAAGTTATAGGTTTGAATAACTCATTCCCATTTGATGTTTTAGCTTGTGTAATGCAATAGTACATGCAGTGTTCTCGAAAAAACGTGTCCCATCACAAAGTGGTCGAACAAAATTCACTCATATCACACCAAAACGGTATTTTCAAGTGCACTCTTTGCGCGGACGGATCAGTAATGTGGTCTTACCACAAATTGATGTCCTGCATGTTACGGGATCTTCACGAAGGCTAGACTGATATCAAGTTACACTTATAACTAGATTAACCGCAAAGGGGAATGTGTGTTTCCCTTTCATCTCCGTCACGTAAGTTACAAGAAAATAGTACGTAAGTTATAGGTTTGAATAACTCATTCCCATTTGATGTTTTAGCTTGTGTAATGCAATAGTACATCCAGTGTTCTCGAAAAAACGTGTCCCATCACAAAGTGGTCGAAAAAAATTCACTCATATCACATCAAAACGGTATTTTCAAGTGCACTCTTTGCGCGGACAGATCCGTAATGTGGTCTAACCCCAAATTGATGTCCTGCATGTTACAAATCTTTAAGAAGGCTAGACTGATATCAAGCTACACATATAACTAGATTAACCGTGAAGGGGAATGTGTGTTACCCTTTCATCTCCGTCACGTAAGTTACAAGACAATAGTACGTAAGTTATAGGTGTGAAAACTCATTCCCATTTGATGTTTTATCTTGTCTAAAGCAGTAGTACATCCATTATTCTCGAAACAAACGTGTCCCATCACAAAGTGATCGAAAAAAGTTCACGCATATCACACCAAAACGGTATTTTCAAGTGCACTCTTTGCGCGGACGGATGAGTAATGTGGTCTTACGGCAAATTGATGTCCTGCATGTTACAAATTTTCAAGAAGGCTAGACTGGTATCAAGCTACGCATATAACTAGATTAAATGCAAAGGGGAATATATGTTACCCTTTCATCTCCGTCACGTAAGTTACAAGAAAATAGTACGTAAGTTATAGGTGTGAAAACTCATTCCCATTTGATGTTTTATCTTGTGTAATGCAGTAGTACATCCAGTATTCTCGAATCAAACGTATCCCATCACAAAGTGATCGAAAAAAATTCACGCATATCACACCAAAACGGTATTTTCAAGTGCACTCTTTGTGCGGACGGATCAGTAATGTGGTCTCTCCCCAAATTGATGACCTGCATGTTACAAATCTTCACGAAGGCTAGACAGATATCAAGCTACACATATATCTAGATTAACCGCAAAGGGGAATGTATGTTACCCTTTCATCTCCTTCACATAAGTTAAAAGAAAATAGTATGTAAGTTATAGGTGTGAAAACTCATTCCCATTTGATGTATTATCTTGTTTAATGCAGTAGTACATCCAGTATTCTCGAAACAAACGTGTCCCATCACAAAGTGATCGAAAAAAGTTCACGCATATCACACCAAAACGGTATTTTCAAGTGCACACTTTGCGGGGACGGATGAGTAATGTGGTCTTACCACAAATTGATGTCCTGCATGTTATAAATCTTCACGAAGGCTAGACTGATATCACGTTACACTTATAACTAAATTAACCGCAAAGGGGAATGTGTGTTACCCTTTCATCTCCGTCACGTAAGTTACAAGAAAATAGTACCTAAGTTATAGGTTTGAAAACTCATTCCCATTTGATGATTTATCTTGTGTAATGCAATAGTACATCCAGTATTCTCGAAACAAACGTGTCCCATCACAAAGTGGTCGAAAAAAATTCACGCATATCACACCAAAACGGTATTTTCAAGTGCACTCTTTGCGCGGACGGATCAGTAATGTGGTCTTACCCCAAATTGATGTCCTGCATGTTACAAATCTTCACGAAGGTTAGACTGATATCAAGCTACACATATAACTAGATTAACCGCAAAGGGGAATGTATGTTACCCTTTCATCTCCGTCACGTAAGTTACAAGAAAATAGTACGTAAGTTATAGGTGTGAAAACTCATTCCCATTTGATGTTTTATCTTGTCTAATGCAGTAGTACATCCATTATTCTCGAAACAAACGTGTCCCATCACAAAGTGATCGAAAAAAATTCACGCATATCACACCAAAACGGTATTTTCAAGTGCATTCATTGCGCGGACAGATCAGTAATGTGGTCTTTCCCCAAATTGGTGACCTCCATGTTACACCTCTTCACGAAGGCTAGACTGATATCTAGCTACATATATAACTAAATTAACCGCAAAGGGGAATGTATGTTACCCTTTCATCTCCGTGACGTAAGTTACAAGAAAATAGTACGTAAGTTATAGGTGTGAAAACACATTCCCTTTTGATGTTTTATCTTATCTAATGCAGTAGTACATCCAGTATTCTCGAAACAAACGTGTTCCATGACATAGTGATCGAAAAAATTTCACGCATATCACACCAAAATGTTATTTTCAAGTGCACTCTTTGCGCGGACGGATGAGTAATGTGGTCTTACTACAAATTGATGTCCTGCATGTTACAAATCTTCGCGAAGGCTAGACTGATATCAATTTACACTTATAACTAGATTAACCGCAAAGGGGAATGTGTGTTACCCTTTCATCTCCGTCACGTAAGTTACAAGAAAATAGTACGTAAGTTATAGGTTTGAATAACTCATTCCCATTTGATGTTTTATCTTGTGTAGTGCAATAGTACATCCAGTATTCTCGAAACAAACGTGTCCCATCACAAAGTGGTCGAACAAAATTCACTCTTATCACACCAAAAACGGTATTTTCAAGTGCACTCTTTCGGGGAACGGATCCCTAATATCGTCTTACCACTAATAGATGTCCTGCGTGCTACAAATCTTCACGAAAGCTAGACTGATATCAAGCAACACACACAACTAGATTAATCACAAAGGGGAATGTATGTTTCACTTTCATCTCCGTCAGGTAAGTGACAAGAAAATAGTACGTAAGTTATGGGTGTGAAAACACATTCACATTTCATGTTTTTATCTTGTCTAATGCAGTAGTACATTCAGTATTCACGAGACAAACATGTCTCATGTGAAAGTGTTCGAGAAAAATTCACGCATATCAAACAATATTACGGTATTTTCATATGCACTCTTTCGGCGGACGGATCCTTAACATGGTCTTACCACTAATAGATGTTCTGCGTGCAACAAATCTTCACAAAGTCTAGACTGATATCATGCAACACACACAACTAGATTAACCACAAAAGGGAATGTATTTTACCCTTTCATCTCCGTCACGTAAGTTACGAGACAATAGTACGTAAGTTATGGGTGTGAAAACTCATTCCCATTTGATGTTTTATCTTGTCTAATGCAGTAATACATTCAGTATTCACGAGACAAACATGTCCCATGTCAAAGTGTTCGAGAAAAATTAACGCATATCACAGCAAAACGGTATTTTCAAGTGCACTCTTTCGGCGGACGGATCCTTAATATGGTCTTACCCCAAATAGATGTCCTGCATGCTTCAAATCTTCACGAAAGATAGACTGATATTAAGCAGCACACACAACTAGATTATCCACAAAGGGGAATGTATGTTACCCTTTCATCTCTGACATGTAAGTTACAAGAAAATAGTACGTAAGTTATGAGTGTGAAAACTCATTCATATTTCATGTTTTATCTTGTCTAATGCAATAGTACATTCAGTATTAACGAAAAAAATATGTCCTATATCAAAGTGTTCGAGAGAAATTCACACATATCACACCATAACGGTATTTTCAAGTGCACACCTTCGGCGGACGGATCGTTAATATGGTCTTACCCCAAATAGATGTCCTGCATTCTACAAATCTTCACGAAGGCTACACTGATATCAAGCAGCACACATAACTAGATTAACCGTGAAGGGGAATGTGTGTTACCCTTTCATCTCCGTCACGTAAGTTACAAGAAAATAGTACGTAAGTTATAGGTGTGAAAACTCATTCCCATTTGATGTTTTATCTTGTCTAAAGCAGTAGTACATCCATTATTCTCGAAACAAACGTGTCCCATCACAAAGTGATCGAAAAAAATTCACGCATATCACACCAAAACGGTATTTTCAAGTGCACTCTTTGTGCGGACGGATCAGTAATGTGGTCTCTCCCCAAATTGATGACCTGCATGTTACAAATCTTCACGAAGGCTAGACAGATATCAAGCTACACATATATCTAGATTAACCGCAAAGGGGAATGTATGTTACCCTTTCATCTCCTTCACATAAGTTAAAAGAAAATAGTATGTAAGTTATAGGTGTGAAAACTCATTCCCATTTGATGTATTATCTTGTTTAATGCAGTAGTACATCCAGTATTCTCGAAACAAACGTGTCCCATCACAAAGTGATCGAAAAAAGTTCACGCATATCACACCAAAACGGTATTTTCAAGTGCACACTTTGCGGGGACGGATGAGTAATGTGGTCTTACCACAAATTGATGTCCTGCATGTTATAAATCTTCACGAAGGCTAGACTGATATCACGTTACACTTATAACTAAATTAACCGCAAAGGGGAATGTGTGTTACCCTTTCATCTCCGTCACGTAAGTTACAAGAAAATAGTACCTAAGTTATAGGTTTGAATAACTCATTCCCATTTGATGATTTATCTTGTGTAATGCAATAGTACATCCAGTATTCTCGAAACAAACGTGTCCCATCACAAAGTGGTCGAAAAAAATTCACTCATATCACACCGAAACGGTATTTTCAAGTGCACTCTTTGCGCGGACAGATCCGTAATGTGGTCTTAACCCAAATTGATGTCCTGCATGTTACAAATCTTCACGAAGGCTAGACTGATATCAAGCTACACATATAACTAGATTAACCGCAAAGGGGAATGTGTGTTACCCTTTCATCTCCGTCACGTAAGTTACAAGAAAATAGTATGTAAGTTATAGGTGTGAAAACTAATTCCCATTTGATGTTTTATCTCGTCTAAAGCAGTAGTACATCCATTATTCTCGAAACAAACGTGTCCCATCACAAAGTGATCGAAAAAAATTCACGCATATCACACCAAAACGGTATTTTCAAGTGCATTCATTGCGCGGACAGATCAGTAATGTGGTCTTTCCCCAAATTGGTGACCTCCATGTTACACCTCTTCACGAAGGCTAGACTGATATCTAGCTACATATATAACTAAATTAACCGCAAAGGGGAATGTATGTTACCCTTTCATCTCCGTGACGTAAGTTACAAGAAAATATTACGTAAGTTATAGGTGTGAAAACACATTCCCTTTTGATGTTTTATCTTATCTAATGCAGTAGTACATCCAGTATTCTCGAAACAAACGTGTTCCATGACATAGTGATCGAAAAAATTTCACGCATATCACACCAAAATGTTATTTTCAAGTGCACTCTTTGCGCGGACGGATGAGTAATGTGGTCTTACTACAAATTGATGTCCTGCATGTTACAAATCTTCACGAAGGCTAGACTGATATCAATTTACACTTATAACTAGATTAACCGCAAAGGGGAATGTGTGTTACCCTTTCATCTCCGTCACGTAAGTTACAAGAAAATAGTACGTAAGTTATAGGTTTGAATAACTCATTCCCATTTGATGTTTTATCTTGTGTAGTGCAATAGTACATCCAGTATTCTCGAAACAAACGTGTCCCATCACAAAGTGGTCGAACAAAATTCACTCTTATCACACCAAAAACGGTATTTTCAAGTGCACTCTTTCGGGGAACGGATCCCTAATATCGTCTTACCACTAATAGATGTCCTGCGTGCTACAAATCTTCACGAAAGCTAGACTGATATCAAGCAACACACACAACTAGATTAATCACAAAGGGGAATGTATGTTTCACTTTCATCTCCGTCAGGTAAGTGACAAGAAAATAGTACGTAAGTTATGGGTGTGAAAACACATTCACATTTCATGTTTTTATCTTGTCTAATGCAGTAGTACATTCAGTATTCACGAGACAAACATGTCTCATGTGAAAGTGTTCGAGAAAAATTCACGCATATCAAACAATATTACGGTATTTTCATATGCACTCTTTCGGCGGACGGATCCTTAACATGGTCTTACCACTAATAGATGTTCTGCGTGCAACAAATCTTCACAAAGTCTAGACTGATATCATGCAACACACACAACTAGATTAACCACAAAAGGGAATGTATTTTACCCTTTCATCTCCGTCACGTAAGGTACGAGACAATAGTACGTAAGTTATGGGTGTGAAAACTCATTCCCATTTGATGTTTTATCTTGTCTAATGCAGTAATACATTCAGTATTCACGAGACAAACATGTCCCATGTCAAAGTGTTCGAGAAAAATTAACGCATATCACAGCAAAACGGTATTTTCAAGTGCACTCTTTCGGCGGACGGATCCTTAATATGGTCTTACCCCAAATAGATGTCCTGCATGCTTCAAATCTTCACGAAAGATAGACTGATATTAAGCAGCACACACAACTAGATTATCCACAAAGGGGAATGTATGTTACCCTTTCATCTCTGACATGTAAGTTACAAGAAAATAGTACGTAAGTTATGGGTGTGAAAACTCATTCATATTTCATGTTTTATCTTGTCTAATGCAGTAGTACATTCAGTATTAACGAAAAAAATATGTCCTATATCAAAGTGTTCGAGAGAAATTCACGCATATCACACCATAACGGTATTTTCAAGTGCACACCTTCGGCGGACGGATCGTTAATATGGTCTTACCCCAAATAGATGTCCTGCATTCTACAAATCTTCACGAAGGCTACACTGATATCAAGCAGCACACATAACTAGATTAACCGTGAAGGGGAATGTGTGTTACCCTTTCATCTCCGTCACGTAATTTACAAGAAAATAGTACGTAAGTTATAGGTGTGAAAACTCATTCCCATTTGATGTTTTATCTTGTCTAAAGCAGTAGTACATCCATTATTCTCGAAACAAACGTGTCCCATCACAAAGTGATCGAAAAAAATTCACGCATATCACACCAAAACGGTATTTTCAAGTGCATTCTTTGCGCGGACAGATCAGTAATGTGGTCTTTCCCCAAATTGATGACCTGCATGTTACAAATCTTCTCGAAGGCTACACTGATATATAGCTACATATATAACTAAATTAACCGCAAAGGGGAATGTGTGTTACCCTTTCAACTCCGTCACGTAAGTTACAAGAAAATAGTACGTAAGTTATAGGTTTGAATAACTCATTCCCATTTGATGTTTTAGCTTGTGTAATGCAATAGTACATCCAGTGTTCTCGAAAAAACGTGTCCCATCACAAAGTGGTCGAACAAAATTCACTCATATCACACCAAAACGGTATTTTCAAGTGCACTCTTTGCGCGGACGGATCAGTAATGTGGTCTTACCACAAATTGATGTCCTGCATGTTACAAATCTTCACGAAGGCTAGACTGATATCAAGTTACACTTATAACTAGATTAACCGCAAAGGGGAATGTGTGTTACCCTTTCATCTCCGTCACGTAAGTTACAAGAAAATAGTACGTAAGTTATAGGTTTGAATAACTCATTCCCATTTGATGTTTTAGCTTGTGTAATGCAATAGTACATCCAGTGTTCTCGAAAAAACGTGTCCCATCACAAAGTGGTCGAAAAAAATTCACTCATATCACATCAAAACGGTATTTTCAAGTGCACTCTTTGCGCGGACAGATCCGTAATGTGGTCTTACCCCAAATTGATGTCCTGCATGTTACAAATCTTTAAGAAGGCTAGACTGATATCAAGCTACACATATAACTAGATTAACCGTGAAGGGGAATGTGTGTTACCCTTTCATCTCCGTCACGTAAGTTACAAGACAATAGTACGTAAGTTATAGGTGTGAAAACTCATTCCCATTTGATGTTTTATCTTGTCTAAAGCAGTAGTACATCCATTATTCTCGAAACAAACGTGTCCCATCACAAAGTGATCGAAAAAAGTTCACGCATATCACACCAAAACGGTATTTTCAAGTGCACTCTTTGCGCGGACGGATGAGTAATGTGGTCTTACGCCAAATTGATGTCCTGCATGTTACAAATTTTCAAGAAGGCTAGACTGGTATCAAGCTACGCATATAACTAGATTAACTACAAAGGGGAATATATGTTACCCTTTCATCTCCGTCACGTAAGTTACAAGAAAATAGTACGTAAGTTATAGGTGTGAAAACTCATTCCCATTTGATGTTTTATCTTGTGTAATGGAGTAGTACATCCAGTATTCTCGAATCAAACGTATCCCATCACAAAGTGATCGAAACAAATTCACGCATATCACACCAAAACGGTATTTTCAAATGCATTCATTGCGCGGACAGATCAGTAATGTGGTCTTTCCCCAAATTGATGACCTCCATGTTACACCTCTTCACGAAGGCTAGACTGATATCTAGCTACATATATAACTAAATTAACCGCAAAGGGGAATGTATGTTACCCTTTCATCTCCGTGACGTAAGTTACAAGAAAATAGTACGTAAGTTATAGGTGTGAAAACACATTCCCTTTTGATGTTTTATCTTATCTAATGCAGTAGTACATCCAGTATTCTCGAAACAAACGTGTTCCATGACATAGTGATCGAAAAAATTTCACGCATATCACACCAAAATGTTATTTTCAAGTGCACTCTTTGCGCGGACGGATGAGTAATGTGGTCTTACTAGATTAACCGCAAATTGATGTCCTGCATGTTACAAATATTTCAAACGTGAAGGCTAGACTGGATCCCTAATATCAATGTCCTGCGTGCTACAAATCTTACTAGACTGATATAACTAGATTATCACTGTTTCACTTTCAAGTAAGTGACAAGAAAATAACGTATATGGGTGTGAAAACACATTCACCATGTTTTTATCTTGTCTAATGCAGTAGTCCAGTATTCACGAGACAAACACATGTGAAAGTGTTCGAGAAAAAACGCATATCAAACAATAACGGTATTTTCATATGCAACGGATCCTTAACATGGTCTTACAACTAATATGTTCTGCGCAACAAATCTTAGTCTAGACTTATCATGCAACACACACAACTAGATTAACCACAAAAGGGAATGAACCCTTTCATCTCCGTCACGTAAGGTCGAGACAATAGTACGTAAGTTATGGGTGTGAAAACTCATTCCCATTTGATGTTTTATCTTGTCTAATGCAGTAGTACATTCAGTATTCACGAGACAAAATGTCCCATGTCAAAGTGTTCGAGAAAAATTCACGCATATCACAGCAAAACGGTATTTTCAAGTGCACTCTTTCGGCGGACGGATCCTTAATATGGTCTTACCCCAAATAGATGTCCTGCATGCTACAAATCTTCACGAAGGCTAGACTGATATCAAGCAACACACGCAACTAGATTAACCACAAAGGGGAATGTATGTTACCCTTTCATCTCCGTCACGTAAGTTACAAGAAAATAGTACGTAAGTTATGGGTGTGAAAACTCATTCCCATTTGATGTTTTATCTTGTCTAATGCAGTAGTACATTCAGTATTCTCGAAACAAACGTGTCCCATGTCAAAGTGTTCGAGAAAATTCACGCATATCACACCAAAACGGTATTTTCAAGTGCACTCTTTGCGCGGACGGATCAGTAATGTGGTCTTACCCCAAATTGATGTCCTGCATGTTACAAATCTTCACGAAGGCTAGACTGATATCAAGCTACACATATAACTAGATTAACCGTAAAGGGGAATGTATGTTACCCTTTCATCTCCGACACGTAAGTTACAAGAAAATAGTACGTAAGTTATAGGTGTGAAAACTCATTCCCATTTGATGTTTTATCTTGTCTAATGCAGTAGTACATTCAGTATTCTCGAAACAAACGTGTCCCATCAGAAAGTGATCGAAAAATTCACGCATATCACATCAAAACGGTATTTTCAAGTGCACTCTTTGCGCGGACGGATCAGTAATGTGGTCTTTCCCCAAACTGATGACCTGCATGTTACAAATCTTCTCGAAGGCTAGACTGATATCTAACTACGTATATAACTAAATTAACCGCAAAGGGGAATGTATATTACCCTATTATCTCCGTCACGTAAGTTACAAGAAAATAGTACGTAAGTTATAGGTGTGAAAACTCATTCCCATTTGATGTTTTATTTTGTCTAATGCAGTAGTACATCCAGTATTCTCGAAACAAACGTGTCCCATCACAAAGTGATCATAAAATTTCACGCATATCACACCAAAAAGGTATTTTCAAGTCCACTCTTGCGCGGACGGATCAGTAAAGTGGTCTTGCCACAAATTGATGTCCTGCATGTTACAAATCTTCACGAAGGCTAGACTGATATCAAGTTACACATATAACTAGATTATCCGCAAAAGGGAATGTGTGTTACCCTTTCATCCCCGTCACGTTAGTTACAAGAAAAAAATACGTAAGTTATAGGTTTGAAAACTAATTCCCATTTGATGTTTTATCTTGTCTAATGCAGTAGTACATCCAGTATTCTCGAAACAAACGTGTCCCATCACAAAGTGATCGAAAAAAATTCACGCACATCACACCAAAACGGTATTTTCAAGTGCACTCTTTGCGCGGACGGATCAGTAATGTGGTCTTACCCCAAATTGATGTCATGCATGTTACAAATCTTCCCGAAGGTTAGACTGATATCAAGCTACACATATTACTAGATTAACCGCAAAGGGGAATGTATGTTACCCTTTCATCTCCGTCACGTAAGTTACAAGAAAATAGTACGTAAGTTATAGGTGTGAAAACTCATTCCCATTTGATGTTTTATCTTGTCTAATGCAGTAGTACATTCAGTATTCTCGAAACAAACGTGTACCATCACAAAGTGATCGAAAAAAGTTCACGCATTTCACACCAAAACGGTGTTTTCAAGTGCACTCTTTGCGCGGACGGATCAGTAATGTGGTCTTACCCCAAATTGATGTCCTGCATGTTACAAATCTTCACGAAGGTTAGACTGATATCAAGCTACACATATAACTAGATTAACCGCAAAGGGGAATGTATGTAACCCTTTCATCTCCGTCACGTAAGTTACAAGAAAATAGTACGTAAGTTATAGGTGTGAAAACTCATTCCCATTTGATGTTTTATCTTGTCTAATGCAGTAGTACATCCAGTATTCTCGAAACAAACGTGTCCCATCACAAAGTGATCGAAAAAAATTCACGCATATCACACCAAAACGGTATTTTCAAGTGCACTCTTTGCGCGGACGGATCAGTAATGTGGTCTTACCCCAAATTGATGTCCTGCATGTTACAAATCTTCACGAAGGTTAGACCGATATCAAGCTACACATATAACTAGATTAACCGCAAAAGGGAATGTATGTTACCCTTTCATCTCCGTCACGTAAGTTACAAGAAAATAGTACGTAAGTTATAGGTGTGAAAACTCATTCCCATTTGATGTTTTATCTTGTCTAATGCAGTAGTACATTCAGTATTCTCGAAACAAACGTGTCCCATCACAAAGTGATAAAAAAAAATTCACGCATATCACACCAAAACGGTATTTTCAAGTGCATTCTTTGCGCGGACAGATCAGTAATATGGTCTTTCCCAAATTGATGACCTGCATGTTACAAATCTTCACGAAGGCTAGACTGATATCTAAGCTACGTATATAACTAAATTAACCGCAAAGGGGAATGTATATTACCCTATTATCTCCGTCACGTAAGTTACAAGAAAATAGTACGTAAGTTATAGGTGTGAAAACTCATTCCCATTTGATGTTTTATCTTTTGTAATGCAGTAGTACATCCAGTATTCTTGAAACAAACGTGTCCCATCACAAAGTGATCGAAAAAAATTCACGCATATCACACCAAAACGGTATTTTCAAGTGCACTCTTTGCGCGGACCGATCAGTAATGTGGTCTTACCACAAATTGATGTCCTGCATGTTACAAATCTTCACGAAGGCTAGACTGATATCAAGTTACACTTATAACTAGATTAACCGCAAAGGGGAATGTGTGTTACCCTTTCAACTCCGTCACGTTAGTTACAAGAAAATAGTACGTAAGTTATAGGTTTGAATAACTCATTCCCATTTGATGTTTTAGCTTGTGTAATGCAATAGTACATCCAGTGTTCTCGAAAAAACGTGTCCCATCACAAAGTGGTCGAAAAAAATTCACTCATATCACACCAAAATGGTATTTTCAAGTGCATTCTTTGCGCGGACAGATCAGTAATGTGGTCTTTCCCAAATTGATGACCTCCATGTTACACCTCTTCACGAAGGCTAGACTGATATCTAGCTACGTATATAACTAAATTAACCGGAAAGGGGAATGTGTGTTACCCTTTCATCTCCGTCACGTAAGTTACAAGAAAATAGTACGTAAGTTATAGGTTTGAATAACTCATTCCCATTTGATGTTTTATCTTGTGTAGTGCAGTAGTACATCCAGTATTCTCGAAACAAACGTGTCCCATCACAAAGTGATCGAAAAAAATTCACGCAGATCACACCAAAACGGTATTTTCAAGTGCACTCTTTGTGCGGACGGATCAGTAATGTGGTCTTTCCCCAAATTGATGACCTGCATGTTACAAATCTTCACGAAGGCTAGACTGATATCAAGCTACACATATATCTAGATTAACCGCAAAGGGGAATGTATGTTACCCTTTCATCTCCTTCACGTAAGTTACAAGAAAATAGTATGTAAGTTATAGGTGTGAAAACTCATTCCCATTTGATGTATTATCTTGTTTAATGCAGTAGTACATCCAGTATTCTCGAAACAAACGTCTCCCATCACAAAGTGATCGAAAAAAGTTCACGCATATCACACCAAAACGGTCTTTTCAAGTGCACACTTTCCGCGGACGGATGATTAATGTGGTCTTACCACAAATTGATGTCCTGCATGTTACAAATCTTCACGAAGGCTAGACTGATATCATGTTACACTTATAACTAAATTAATCGCAAAGGGGAATGTGTGTTACCCTTTCATCTCCGTCACGTAAGTTACAAGAAAATAGTACCTAAGTTATAGGTTTGAATAACTCATTCCCATTTGATGTTTTATCTTGTGTAATGCAATAGTACATCCAGTATTCTCGAAACAAACGTGTCCCTTCACAAAGTGATCGAAAAAAATTCACTCATATCACACCAAAACGGTATTTTCAAGTGCACTCTTTGCGCGGACAGATCCGTAATGTGGTCTTAACCCAAATTGATGTCCTGCATGTTACAAATCTTCACGAAGGCTAGACTGATATCAAGCTACACATATAACTAGATTAACCGCAAAGGGGAATGTGTGTTCCCCTTTCATCTCCGTCATGTAAGTTACAAGAAAATAGTATGTAAGTTATAGGTGTGAAAACTAATTCCCATTTGATGTTTTATCTCGTCTAAAGCAGTAGTACATCCATTATTCTCGAAACAAACGTGTCCCATCACAAAGTGATCGAGAAAAATTCACGCATATCACACCAAAACGGTATTTTCAAGTGCATTCTTTGCGCGGACAGATCAGTAATGTGGTCTTTCCCAAATTGATGACCTCCATGTTACACATCTTCACGAAGGCTAGACTGATATCTAGCTACATATATAACTAAATTAACCGCAAAGGGGAATGTATGTTACCCTTTCATCTCCGTGACGTAAGTTACAAGAAAATAGTACGTAAGTTATAGGTGTGAAAACACATTCCCTTTTGATGTTTTATCTTATCTAATGCAGTAGTACATCCAGTATTCTCGAAACAAACGTGTTCCATGACATAGTGATCGAAAAAATTTCACGCATATCACACCAAAATGTTATTTTCAAGTGCACTCTTTGCGCGGACGGATGAGTAATGTGGTCTTACTACAAATTGATGTCCTGCATGTTACAAATCTTCACGAAGGCTAGACTGATATCAATTTACACTTATAACTACATTAACCGCAAAGGGGAATGTGTGTTACCCTTTCATCTCCGTCACGTAAGTTACAAGAAAATAGTACGTATGTTATAGGTTTGAATAACTCATTCCCATTTGATGTTTTATCTTGTGTAGTGCAATAGTACATCCAGTATTCTCGAAACAAACGTGTCCCATCACAAAGTGGTCGAACAAAATTCACTCTTATCACACCAAAAACGGTATTTTCAAGTGCACTCTTTCGGGGAACGGATCCCTAATATCGTCTTACCACTAATAGATGTCCTGCGTGCTACAAATCTTCACGAAAGCTAGACTGATACCAAGCAACACACACAACTAGATTAATCACAAAGGGGAATGTATGTTTCACTTTCATCTCCGTCAGGTAAGTGACAAGAAAATAGTACGTAAGTTATGGGTGTGAAAACACATTCACATTTCATGTTTTTATCTTGTCTAATGCAGTAGTACATTCAGTATTCACGAGACAAACATGTCTCATGTGAAAGTGTTCGAGAAAAATTCACGCATATCAAACAATATTAC
This sequence comes from Paraescarpia echinospica, assembly GCA_020002185.1. Taxonomy (NCBI): domain Eukaryota; kingdom Metazoa; phylum Annelida; class Polychaeta; order Sabellida; family Siboglinidae; genus Paraescarpia; species Paraescarpia echinospica. The sequence continues at coordinate 14,205 of JAHLWY010000746.1, read as the reverse complement.
GGTATTTTCATATGCACTCTTTCGGCGGACGGATCCTTAACATGGTCTTACAACTAATAGATGTTCTGCGTGCAACAAATCTTCACAAAGTCTAGACTGATATCATGCAACACACACAACTAGATTAACCACAAAAGGGAATGTATTTTACCCTTTCATCTCCGTCACGTAAGGTACGAGACAATAGTACGTAAGTTATGGGTGTGAAAACTCATTCCCATTTGATGTTTTATCTTGTCTAATGCAGTAATACATTCAGTATTCACGAGACAAAAATGTCCCATGTCAAAGTGTTCGAGAAAAATTAACGCATATCACAGCAAAACGGTATTTTCAAGTGCACTCTTTCGGCGGACGGATCCTTAATATGGTCTTACCCCAAATAGATGTCCTGCATGCTTCAAATCTTCACGAAAGATAGACTGATATTAAGCAGCACACACAACTAGATTATCCACAAAGGGGAATGTATGTTACCCTTTCATCTCTGACATGTAAGTTACAAGAAAATAGTACGTAAGTTATGGGTGTGAAAACTCATTCATATTTCATGTTTTATCTTGTCTATTGCAGTAGTACATTCAGTATTAACGAAAAAAATATGTCCTATATCAAAGTGTTCGAGAGAAATTCACACATATCACACCATAACGGTATTTTCAAGTGCACACCTTCGGCGGACGGATCGTTAATATGGTCTTACCCCAAATAGATGTCCTGCATTCTACAAATCTTCACGAAGGCTACACTGATATCAAGCAGCACACATAACTAGATTAACCGTGAAGGGGAATGTGTGTTACCCTTTCATCTCCGTCACGTAATTTACAAGAAAATAGTACGTAAGTTATAGGTGTGAAACCTCATTCCCATTTGATGTTTTATCTTGTCTAAAGCAGTAGTACATCCATTATTCTCGAAACAAACGTGTCCCATCACAAAGTGATCGAAAAAAATTCACGCATATCACACCACAACGGTATTTTGAAGTGCATTCTTTACGCGGACAGATCAGTAATGTGGTCTTTCCCCAAATTGATGACCTGCATGTTACAAATCTTCACGAAGGCTAGACTGATATCAAGCTGCACATATAAATAAATTAACCGCAAAGGGGAATGTATGTTACCATTTCATCTCCGTCACGTATGTTACAAGAAAATAGTACGTAAGTTATAGGTGTGAAAACACATTCCCTTTTGATGTTTTATCTTGTCTAATGCAGTAGTACTTCCAGTATACTCGAAACAAACGTGTCCCATGACAAAGTGATCGAAAAAAGTTCACGCATATCACACCAAAACGGTATTTTCAAGTGCACTCTTTGCGCGGACGGATGAGTAATGTGGTCTTACCCCAAATTGATGTCCTGCATGTTACAAATTTTCACGAAGGCTAGACTGATATCAAGCTACACATATAACTAGATTAAGTGCAAAGGGGAATGTATGTTACCCTTTCATCTCCGACACGTAAGTTACAAGAAAATAGTACGTAAGTTATAGGTTTCAAAAAATAATTCCCATTTGATGTTTTAACTTGTGTAATGCATTCGTACATCCATTATTCTCGAAACAAACGTGTCCCATCTCAAAGTGATCGAAAAAAATTCACGCATATCACACCAAAACGGTATTTTCAAGTGCACTCTTTGCGCGGACGGATCAGTAATGTGGTCTTTCCCCAAACTGATGACCTGCATGTTACAAATCTTCTTGAAGGCTAGGCTGATATCTAACTACGTATATAACTAAATTAACCGCAAAGGGGAATGTATGTAACCCTTTCATCTCCGTCACGTAAGTTACAAGAAAATAGTACGTAAATTATAGGTGTGAAAATACATTCCCTTTTGATGTTTTATCTTATCTAATGCAGTACTCCATCCAGTATTCTCGAAACAAACGTGTCCCATCACAAAGTGAGCGAAAAAAGTTCACGCATATCACACCAAAACGGTATTTTCAAGTGCACTCTTTGCGCGGACGGATGAGTAATGTGGTCTTACGCCAAATTGATGTCCTGCATGTTAAAAAATTTTCAAGAAGGCTAGACTGGTATCAAGCTACGCATATAACTAGATTAACTGCAAAGGGGAATATATGTTACCCTTTCATCTCCGTCACGTAAGTTACAAGAAAATAGTACGTAAGTTATAGGTGTGAAAACTCATTCCCATTTGATGTTTTATCTTGTCTAATGCAGTAGTACATCCAGTATTCTCGAAAAAACGTGTCCCATCACACGGTGATCGAAACAAATTCACGCATATCGCACTAAAACGGTATTTTAAAGTTCACTCTTTGGGCGGACGGATCAGTAAAGTGGTCTTACCCCAAATTGATGTCCTGCATGTTACACATATTCACGAAGGCTAGACTGATATCAAGCTACACATATAACTAGATTAACCGCAAAGGGGAATGTATGTTACCCTTTCATCTCCGTCACGTATGTTACAAGAAAATAGTACGTAAGTTATAGGTTTGAAAAACTCATTCCCATTTGATGTTTTATCTTGTGTAATGCAGTAGTACATCAAGTATTCTCGAATAAAACGTGTCCCATCACAAAATGATTGAAAAAAATTCACGCATATCACACCAAAACGGTATTTTCAAGTGCATTCTTTGCGCGGACAGATCAGTAATGTGGTCTTTCCCCAAATTGTTGACCTGCATGTTACAAATCTTCACGAAGGCTAGACTGATATCAAGCTACACATATAACTAAATTAACCGCAAAGGGGTATGTATATTACCCTATTATCTCCGTTACGTAAGTTACAAGAAAATAGTACGTAAGTTATAGGTGTGAAAACTCATTCCCATTTGATGTTTTATTTTTTGTAATGCAGTAGTACATCCAGTATTCTTGAAACAAACGTGTCCCGTCACAAAGTGATCGAAAAAAATTCACGCATATCACACCAAAACGGTATTTTCAAGTGCACTCTTTGCGCGGACCGATCAGTAATGTGGTCTTACCACAAATTGATGTCCTGCATGTTACAAATCTTCACGAAGGCTAGACTGATATCAAGTTACACTTATAACAAGATTAACCGCAAAGGGGAATGTGTGTTACCCTTTCAACTCCGTCACGTTAGTTACAAGAAAATAGTACGTAAGTTATAGGTTTGAATAACTCATTCCCATTTGATGTTTTAGCTTGTGTAATGCAATAGTACATCCAGTGTTCTCGAAAAAACGTGTCCCATCACAAAGTGGTCGAAAAAAATTCACTCATATCACACCAAAACGGTATTTTCAAGTGCATTCTTTGCGCGGACAGATCAGTAATGTGGTCTTTCCCAAATTGATGACCTCCATGTTACACCTCTTCACGAAGGCTAGACTGATATCTAGCTACGTATATAACTAAATTAACCGGAAAGGGGAATGTGTGTTACCCTTTCATCTCCGTCACGTAAGTTACAAGAAAATAGTACGTAAGTTATAGGTTTGAATAACTCATTCCCATTTGATGTTTTATCTTGTGTAGTGCAGTAGTACATCCAGTATTCTCGAAACAAACGTGTCCCATCACAAAGTGATCGAAAAAAATTCACGCAGATCACACCAAAACGGTATTTTCAAGTGCACACTTTGCGCGGACGGATGATTAATGTGGTCTTACCACAAATTGATGTCCTGCATGTTACAAATCTTCACGAAGGCTAGACTGATATCATGTTACACTTATAACTAAATTAATCGCAAAGGGGAATGTGTGTTACCCTTTCATCTCCGTCACGTAAGTTACAAGAAAATAGTACCTAAGTTATAGGTTTGAATAACTCATTCCCATTTGATGTTTTATCTTGTGTAATGCAATAGTACATCCAGTATTCTCGAAACAAACGTGTCCCATCACAAAGTGGTCGAAAAAAATTTCACTCATATCACACCAAAACGGTATTTTCAAGTGCACTCTTTGCGCGGACAGATCCGTAATGTGGTCTTAACCCAAATTGATGTCCTGCATGTTATAAATCTTCACGAAGGCTAGACTGATATCAAGCTACACATATAACTTGATTAACCGCAAAGGGGAATGTGTGTTACCCTTTCATCTCCGTCACGTAAGTTACAAGAAAATAGTACGTAAGTTATAGGTGTGAAAACTAATTCCCATTTGATGTTTTATCTCGTCTAAAGCAGTAGTACATCCATTATTCTCGAAACAAACGTGTCCCATCACAAAGTGATCGAGAAAAATTCACGCATATCACACCAAAACGGTATTTTCAAGTGCATTCTTTGCGCGGACAGATCAGTAATGTGGTCTTTCCCAAATTGATGACCTCCATGTTACACCTCTTCACGAAGGCTAGACTGATATCTAGCTACATATATAACTAAATTAACCGCAAAGGGGAATGTATGTTACCCTTTCATCTCCGTGACGTAAGTTACAAGAAAATAGTACGTAAGTTATAGGTGTGAAAACACATTCCCTTTTGATGTTTTATCTTATCTAATGCAGTAGTACATCCAGTATTCTCGAAACAAACGTGTTCCATGACATAGTGATCGACAATTTTTCACGCATATCACACCAAAACGTTATTTTCAAGTGCACTCTTTGCGCGGACGGATGAGTAATGTGGTCTTACTACAAATTGATGTCCTGCATGTTACAAATTTTCACGAAGGCAAGACTGATATCAATTTACACTTACAACTAGATTAACCGCAAAGGGGAATGTGTGTTACCCTTTCATCTCCGTCACGTAAGTTATAAGAAAATAGTACGTAAGTTATAGGTTTGAATAACTCATTCCCATTTGATGTTTTATCTTGTGTAGTGCAGTAGTACATCCAGTATTCTCGAAACAAACGTGTCCCATCACAAAGTGGTCGAAAAAAATTCACTCATATCACACCAAAACGGTATTTTCAAGTGCACTCTTTGCGCGGACAGATCCGTAATGTGGTATTAACCCAAATTTATGTCCTGCATGTTACAAATCTTCACGAAGGCTAGACTGATATCAAGCTACACATATAACTAGATTAACCGCAAAGGGGAATGTGTGTTACCCTTTCATCTCCGTCACGTAAGTTAAAAGAAAATAGTACGTAAGTTATAGGTGTGAAAACTAATTCCCATTTGATGTTTTATCTCGTCTAAAGCAGTAGTACATCCATTATTCTCGAAACAAACGTGTCCCATCACAAATTGATCGAGAAAAATTCACGCATATCACACCAAAACGGTATTATCAAGTGCATTCTTTGCGCGGACAGATCAGTAATGTGGTCTTTCCCAAATTGATGACCTCCATGTTACACCTCTTCACGAAGGCTAGACATATATCTAGCTACATATATAACTAAATTAACCGCAAAGGGGAATGTATGTTACCCTTTCATCTCCGTGACGTAAGTTACAAGAAAATAGTACGTAAGTTATAGGTGTGAAAACACATTCCCTTTTGATGTTTTATCTTATCTAATGCAGTAGTACATCCAGTATTCTCGAAACAAACATGTCACGTCACAAAGTGATCGAAAAAAGTTCACGCATATCACACCAAAACGGTATTTTGAAGTGCATTCTTTGCGCGGACAGATCAGTAATATGGTCTTTCCCCAACTTGATGACCTGCATGTTACAAATCTTCACGAAGGCTAGACTGATATCAAGCTACACATATAACTAAATTAACCGCAAAGGGGAATGTATGTTACCATTTTATCTCCGTCACGTAAGTTACAAGAAAATAGTACGTAAGTTATAGGTGTGAAAACACATTCCCTTTTGATGTTTTATCTTGTCTAATGCAGTAGTACATCCAGTATTCTCGAAACAAACGTGTCCCATGACAAAGAGATCGAAATAAGTTCACGCATTTCACACCAAAACAGTATTTTGAAGTGCACACTTTGCGCGGACGGATGAGTAATATGGTCTTACCCCAAATTGATGTCCTGCATGTTACAAATTTTCACGAAGGCTAGACTGATATCAAGCTACACATATAACTAGATTTAGTGCAAAGGGGAATGTACGTTACCCTTTCATCTCCGACACGTAAGTTACAAGAAAATAGTACGTAATTTATACGTGTGAAAACTAATTCCCATTTGATGTTTTATTTTTTCTAATGCTGTAGTACATCCAGTATTCTCGAAACAAACATATCCCATCACAAAGTGATCGAAAGAAATTCACGCATATCACACCAAAACGGTATTTTCAAGTGCACTCTTTGCGCGGACGGATCAGTAATGTGGTCTTACCACAAATTGATGTCCTGCATGTTACAAATCTTCACGAAAGCTAGACTGATATCAAGTTACACATATAACTAGATTAACCGCAAAAGGGAATGTGTGTTACCCTTTCATCTCCGTCACGTAAGTTACAAGAAAATAGTACGTAAGTTATAGGTTTGAATAACTCATTCACATTTGATGTTTTATCTTGTCTAATGCCGTAGTACATTCAATATTCACGAGACAAACATGTCCCATGTCAAAGTGTTTCACATAAAATTCACGCACATCACACCAACACGGTATTTTCAAGTGCACTCTTTCGGCGGACGGATCCTTAATATGGCTTTACCTCAAATAGATGTCCTGCATGCTGCAAATCTTCACGGATGCTTGACTGACATCAAGCAGCACACACAACTAAATTAATCACAAACGGGATTGTATGTTACCCTTTCATCTCCGTCACGTAAGTTACAAGAAAATAGTACGTAAGTTATGGGTGTCATAACTCATTCATATTTGATGTTTTATCTTGTTTAATGCAGTAGTACATTCAGTATTCACGAGACAAACATATCCCATGTCAAAGTGTTTGAGAAAAATTCACTCTTATCACACCAAAAACGGTATTTTCAAGTGCACTCTTTCGGGGAACGGATCCCTAATATCGTCTTACCACTAATTGATGTCCTGCGTGCTACAAATCTTCACGAAAGCTAGACTGATATCAAGCAACACACACAACTAGATTAATCACAAAGGGGAATGTATGTTTCACTTTCATCTCCGTCAGGTAAGTGACAAGAAAATAGTACGTAAGTTATGGGTGTGAAAACACATTCACATTTCATGTTTTTATCTTGTCTAATGCAGTAGTACATTCAGTATTCACGAGACAAACATGTCTCATGTGAAAGTGTTCGAGAAAAATTCACGCATATCAAACAATATTACGGTATTTTCATATGCACTCTTTCGGCGGACGGATCCTTAACATGGTCTTACCACTAATAGATGTTCTGCGTGCAACAAATCTTCACAAAGTCTAGACTGATATCATGCAACACACACAACTAGATTAACCACAAAAGGGAATGTATTTTACCCTTTCATCTCCGTCACGTAAGGTACGAGACAATAGTACGTAAGTTATGGGTGTGAAAACTCATTCCCATTTGATGTTTTATCTTGTCTAATGCAGTAATACATTCAGTATTCACGAGACAAACATGTCCCATGTCAAAGTGTTCGAGAAAAATTAACGCATATCACAGCAAAACGGTATTTTCAAGTGCACTCTTTCGGCGGACGGATCCTTAATATGGTCTTACCCCAAATAGATGTCCTGCATGCTTCAAATCTTCACGAAAGATAGACTGATATTAAGCAGCACACACAACTAGATTATCCACAAAGGGGAATGTATGTTACCCTTTCATCTCTGACATGTAAGTTACAAGAAAATAGTACGTAAGTTATGGGTGTGAAAACTCATTCATATTTCATGTTTTATCTTGTCTAATGCAGTAGTACATTCAGTATTAACGAAAAAAATATGTCCTATATCAAAGTGTTCGAGAGAAATTCACACATATCACACCATAACGGTATTTTCAAGTGCACACCTTCGGCGGACGGATCGTTAATATGGTCTTACCCCAAATAGATGTCCTGCATTCTACAAATCTTCACGAAGGCTACACTGATATCAAGCAGCACACATAACTAGATTAACCGTGAAGGGGAATGTGTGTTACCCTTTCATCTCCGTCACGTAAGTTACAAGAAAATAGTACGTAAGTTATAGGTGTGAAAACTCATTCCCATTTGATGTTTTATCTTGTCTAAAGCAGTAGTACATCCATTATTCTCGAAACAAACGTGTCCCATCACAAAGTGATCGAATAAAATTCACGCATATCACACCAAAACGGTATTTTCAAGTGCATTCTTTGCGCGGACAGATCAGTAATGTGGTCTTTCCCCAAATTGATGACCTGCATGTTACAAATCTTCTCGAAGGCTACACTGATATCTAGCTACATATATAACTAAATTAACCGCAAAGGGGAATGTATGTAACCATTTCATCTCCGTCACGTATGTTACAAGAAAATAGTACGTAAGTTATAGGTGTGAATACACATTCCCTTTTAATGTTCTATCTTGTCTAATGCAGTAGTACTTCCAGTATACTCGAAACAAACGTGTCCCATGACAAAGTGATCGAAAAAAGTTCACGCATATCACACCAAAACGGTATTTTCAAGTGCACTCTTTGCGCGGACGGATGAGTAATGTGGTCTTACCCCAAATTGATGTCCTGCATGTTACAAATTTTCACGAAGGCTAGACTGATATCAAGCTACACATATAACTAGATTAAGTGCAAAGGGGAATGTATGTTACCCTTTCATCTCCGACACGTAAGTTTCAAGAAAATAGTACGTAAGTTATAGGTTTCAAAAACTCATTCCCATTTGATGTTTTAACTTGTGTAATGCTTTCGTACATCCAGTATTCTCGAAACAAACGTGTCCCATCTCAAAGTGATCGAAACAAATTCACGCATATCACACCAAAACGGTATTTTCAAGTGCACTCTTTGCGCGGACGGATCAGTAATGTGGTCTTTCCCCAAATTGATGACCTGCATGTTACAAATCTTCACGAAGGCTAGGCTGATTTCAAGCTACACATAAAACTAGATGAATCGCAAAGGGGAATGTATATTACCCTATTATCTCCTTCACGTAAGTTACAAGAAAATAGTACGTAAGTTATAGGTGTGAAAACTCATTCCCATTTGATGTTTTATTTTGTCTAATGCAGTAGTACATCCAGTATTCTCGAAACAAACGTGTCCCATCACAAAGTGATAGAAAACATTTCACGCATATCACACCAAATAGGTATTTTCAAGTGCACTCTTTGCGCGGACGGATCAGTAAAGTGGTCTTACCACAAACTGATGTCCTGCATGTTACAAATCTTCACGAAGGCTAGACTGATATCAAGTTACACATATAATTATATTATCCGCAAAGGGGAATGTGTGTTACCCTTTCATCTCCGTCACGTTAGTTACAAGGAAATAGTACGTAAGTTATAGGTTTGAAAAACTCATTCCCATTTGATGTTTTATCTTGTGTAATGCAGTAGTACATCCAGTATTCTCGAAAAAAACGTGTCCCATCACAAAGTGATCGAAAAAAATTCACGCATATCACACCAAAACGGTGTTTTAAAGTGCATTCTTTGCGCGGACAGATCAGTAATGTGGTCTTTCCCCAAATTGATGACCTGCATGTTGCACATCTTCACGAAGGAAAGACTGATATCTAGCTACATATATCACTAAATTAACCGCAAAGGGGAATGAATGTTACCATTTCATCTCCGTGACGTAAGTTACAAGAAAATAGTACGTAAGTTATAGGTGTGAAAACACATTCCATTTTGATGTTTTATCTTATCTAATGCCGTAGTACATCCAGTATTCTCGAAACAAACGTGTCACGTCACAAAGTGATCGAAAAAAGTTCACGCATATCACACCAAAACGGTGTTTTAAAGTGCATTATTTGCGCGGACAGATCAGTAATGTGGTCTTTCCCCAACTTGATGACCTGCATGTTACAAATCTTCACGAAGGCTAGACTGATATCAAGCTACATATATAACTAAATTAACCGCAAAGGGGAATGTATGTTACCATTTTATCTCCGTCACGTAAGTTACAAGAAAATAGTACGTAAGTTATAGGTGTGAAAACACATTCCCTTTTGATGTTTTATCTTGTCTAATGCAGTAGTACATCGAGTATTCTCGAAACAAACGTGTCCCATGACAAAGAGATCGAAATAAGTTCACGCATTTCACACCAAAACAGTATTTTGAAGTGCACACTTTGCGCGGACGGATGAGTAATGTGGTCTTACCCCAAATTGATGTCCTGTATGTTACAAATTTTCACGAAGGCTAGACTGATATCAAGCTACACATATAACTAGATTTAGTGCAAAGGGGAATGTACGTTACCCTTTCATCTCCGACACGTAAGTTACAAGAAAATAGTACGTAATTTATACGTGTGAAAACTAATTCCCATTTGATGTTTTATTTTTCTAATGCTGTAGTACATCCAGTATTCTCGAAACAAACGTATCCCATCACAAAGTGATCGAAAGAAATTCACGCATATCACACCAAAACGGTATTTTCAAGTGCACTCTTTGCGCAGACGGATCAGTAATGTGGTCTTACCACAAATTGATGTCCTGCATGTTACAAATCTTCACGAAAGCTAGACTGATATCAAGTTACACATATAACTAGATTAACCGCAAAAGGGAATGTGTGTTACCCTTTCATCTCCGTCACGTAAGTTACAAGAAAATAGTACGTAAGTTATAGGTTTGAATAACTCATTCACATTTGATGTTTTATCTTGTCTAATGCCGTAGTACATTCAATATTCACGAGACAAACATATCCCATGTCAAAGTGTTTCACATAAAATTCACGCACATCACACCAACACGGTATTTTCAAGTGCACTCTTTCGGCGGACGGATCCTAAATATGGCTTTACCTCAAATAGATGTCCTGCATGCTGCAAATCTTCACGGATGCTTGACTGACATCAAGCAGCACACACAACTAAATTAATCACAAACGGGATTGTATGTTACCCTTTCATCTCCGTCACGTAAGTTACAAGAAAATAGTATGTAAGTTATGGGTGTCATAACTCATTCATATTTGATGTTTTATCTTGTTTAATGCAGTAGTACATTCAGTATTCACGAGACAAACATATCCCATGTCAAAGTGTTCGAGAAAAATTCACTCTTATCACACCAAAAACGGTATTTTCAAGTGCACTCTTTCGGGGAACGGATCCCTAATATCGTCTTACCACTAATAGATGTCCTGCGTGCTACAAATCTTCACGAAAGCTAGACTGATATCAAGCAACACACACAACTAGATTAATCACAAAGGGGAATGTATGTTTCACTTTCATCTCCGTCAGATAAGTGACAAGAAAATAGTACGTAAGTTATGGGTGTGAAAACACATTCACATTTCATGTTTTTATCTTGTCTAATGCAGTAGTACATTCAGTATTCACGAGACAAACATGTCTCATGTGAAAGTGTTCGAGAAAAATTCACGCATATCAAACAATATTGCGGTATTTTCATATGCACTCTTTCGGCGGACGGATCCTTAACATGGTCTTACCACTAATAGATGTTCTGCGTGCAACAAATCTTCACAAAGTCTAGACTGATATCATGCAACACACACAACTAGATTAACCACAAAAGGGAATGTATTTTACCCTTTCATCTCCGTCACGTAAGTTACGAGACAATAGTACGTAAGTTATGGGTGTGAAAACTCATTCCCATTTGATGTTTTATCTTGTCTAATGCAGTAATACATTCAGTATTCACGAGACAAACATGTCCCATGTCAAAGTGTTCGAGAAAAATTAACGCATATCACAGCAAAACGGTATTTTCAAGTGCACTCTTTCGGCGGACGGATCCTTAATATGGTCTTACCCCAAATAGATGTCCTGCATGCTTCAAATCTTCACGAAAGATAGACTGATATTAAGCAGCACACACAACTAGATTATCCACAAAGGGGAATGTATGTTACCCTTTCATCTCTGACATGTAAGTTACAAGAAAATAGTACGTAAGTTATGGGTGTGAAAACTCATTCATATTTCATGTTTTATCTTGTCTAATGCAATAGTACATTCAGTATTAACGAAAAAAATATGTCCTATATCAAAGTGTTCGAGAGAAATTCACACATATCACACCATAACGGTATTTTCAAGTGCACACCTTCGGCGGACGGATCGTTAATATGGTCTTACCCCAAATAGATGTCCTGCATTCTACAAATCTTCACGAAGGCTACACAGATATCAAGCAGCACACATAACTAGATTAACCGTGAAGGGGAATGTGTGTTACCCTTTCATCTCCGTCACGTAAGTTACAAGAAAATAGTACGTAAGTTATAGGTGTGAAAACTCATTCCCATTTGATGTTTTATCTTGTCTAAAGCAGTAGTACATCCATTATTCTCGAAACAAACGTGTCCCATCACAACGTGATCGAATAAAATTCACGCATATCACACCAAAACGGTATTTTCAGGTGCATTCTTTGCGCGGACAGATCAGTAATGTGGTCTTTCCCCAAATTGATGACCTGCATGTTACAAATCTTCTCGAAGGCTACACTGATATCTAGCTACATATATAACTAAATTAACCGCAAAGGGGAATGTATGTAACCATTTCATCTCCGTCACGTATGTTACAAGAAAATAGTACGTAAGTTATAGGTTTCAAAAACTCATTCCCATTTGATGTTTTAACTTGTGTAATGCTTTCGTACATCCAGTATTCTCGAAACAAACGTGTCCCATCTTAAAGTGATCGAAACAAATTCACGCATATCACACCAAAACGGTATTTTCAAGTGCACTCTTTGCGCGGACGGATCAGTAATGTGGTCTTTCCCCAAATTGATGACCTGCATGTTACAAATCTTCACGAAGGCTAGGCTGATATCAAGCTACACATAAAACTAGATGAATCGCAAAGGGGAATGTATATTACCCTATTATCTCCGTCACGTAAGTTACAAGAAAATAGTACGTAAGTTATAGGTGTGAAAACTCATTCCCATTTGATGTTTTATTTTGTCTAATGCAGTAGTACATCCAGTATTCTCGAAACAAACGTGTCCCATCACAAAGTGATAGAAAAAATTTCACGCATATCACACCAAATAGGTATTTTCAAGTGCACCCTTTGCGCGGACGGATCAGTAAAGTGGTCTTACCACAAATTGATGTCCTGCATGTTACACATCTTCACGAAGGCAAGACTGATATCAAGTTACACATATAATTATATTATCCGCAAAGGGGAATGTGTGTTACCCTTTCATCTCCGTCACGTTAGTTACAAGAAAATAGTACGTAAGTTATAGGTTTGAAAAACTCATTCCCATTTGATGTTTTATCTTGTGTAATGCAGCAGGACATCCAGTATTCTCGAAACAAACGTGTCCCATCACAAAGTGATCGAAAAAAATTCACGCAGATCACACCAAAACGGTATTTTCAAGTGCACTCTTTGTGCGGACGGATCAGTAATGTGGTCTTTCCCCAAATTGATGACCTGCATGTTACAAATCTTCACGAAGGCTAGACTTATATCAAACTATACATATAACTAGATTAAACGCAAAGGGGAATGTATGTTACCCTTTCATCTCCTTCACGTTAGTTACAAGAAAATAGTATGTAAGTTATAGGTGTGAAAACTCATTCCCATTTGATGTATTATCTTGTTTAATGCAGTAGTACATCCAGTATTCTCGAAACAAACGTGTCCCATCACAATGTGATCGAAAGAAGTTCACGCATATCACACCAAAACGGTATTTTCAAGTGCACACTTTGCGCGGACGGATGAGTAATGTGGTCTTACCACAAATTGATGTCCTGCATGTTACAAATCTTCACGAAGGCTAGACTGATATCAAGTTACACTTACAACTAAATTAACCGCAAAGAGGAATGTGTGTTACCCTTTCATCTCCGTCACGTAAGTTACAAGAAAATAGTACCTAAGTTATAGGTTTGAATAACTCATTCCCATTTGATGTTTTATCTTGTGTAATGCAATAGTACATCCAGTATTCTCGAAACAAACGTGTCCCATCACAAAGTGGTCGAACAAAATTCACTCATATCACACCAAAACGGTATTTTCAAGTGCACTCTTTGCGTGGACAGATCCGTAATGTGGTCTTAACCCAAATTGATGTCCTGCATGTTACAAATCTTCACGAAGGCTAGACTGATATCAAGCTACACATATAACTAGATTAACCGCAAAGGGGAATGTGTGTTACCCTTTCATCTCCGTCAC
>JAHLWY010000745.1:7500-47130 GCA_020002185.1 Paraescarpia echinospica | reverse complement strand
ATGTATTTTAAAATATGCTTAATGATAGCAGATTATGTCGGAAATAATTTAAAGAAAACATTTAAAACACATTTTGGTAAGAGGTCAATTTTATTACAAACTAGCAAATTATCTCAACACAAGACGGGCATATTTCACAAAATCAAGTGGTCTTTTCGAAGAAAACGTTAATTATATGTTACCATTAGGCATATTACGAAATACATTGGATGCCCGTTATTCGTTTATGCGATTCAATTCATAGACAATACACGTATATTTGTTTTTTCAATATTACTCCTTTACCTGTTTAAGCTGATCTTCGTTGTTATTATTATTATTATTTTTAGATTACCTTTAAGTTATGAATAATGTTATAAAATCATTTCTTGATATTACATTTTGAGCTTTCCCTACGTCGTTTGAGAAACCCCTTTACTGAGATATGACTACTTATTTATTGAGATTATCTCTTAATGTGTTGCGATGGTCAGCCAAATGTTTTAACAACATGTCTATTTTAAATAAGATCCCTTTGCTTTTCTTAGAAATCCCTTCATTTGATGAGATGATCATTTCATGTTATGATGATCTTCTAAATTATTGGAACGATCATTGAGTTGTTTTTAGTAAACATTTACATTTTTGTGAAATGACACCATAACGTGTTTGAGAAGTCACTAATATTTTATTAGATGACCCCGTGATGTTTTGCGATGATCCCTGATTAAGATGACATGATCAGCCAGCTGAGTTTAGTAAATATTGTTATGTTTTGAAATGGTCCCTTCAGTTAGTTGAGAAGACCCTTTTATTTGTGAGATTACCCTTTATTATGCTAAGATAATCTTTTAATTCATTGAGACGACCATTTATATTTTAAAATTATTTTTTTGAGAAAAAAACTATAATTGAGAGATGACCATTATTGTTTTGATATGATCCCTTAAAGTGAGATGATCAGCCAATTATTTTTAATCAACGCGTCTATTTTAGAAATTATCCATTAACTTTTTTGAGAATACCCCTTAACTTTTTTTTAGATGATCATTTAATTTGTTGGGACTATCAGCTCATTAATGTGTTAAGGACTTCTAACATATTTTGTAACGACACTTGTTTTAGAAGAACCATGGCTTGTTATGAGATCCCGTTATGTAACTAACTGTTTTGAGAACACCACTTAATTTTATGAGATGCCCATATCATGTGTTGATATGAGCAGTTAACATTTAAAAATGACATAATTATACATAATTAAATTACATCTGGTGCTTTTAATTCATTCATATGAATGCCGTCGAGTGAAACTACACTTGACTTTAACTTAGTATTTTGGATTACCTTTTAATTGTTTTAACAGCTCCATTTTATAATAATATTATTATTATTAGTTTGAGATTACCCATTACCCTTCAGTTTGTAATATTTTTTAAATATCAATAGTTAACTTTGTATTTTGAAATTTAATTATGTTGTTTCAGAAAACCTTTTAATTTGATCAAATGATGATCAGGTATTTCATTTCTAAACACGCTTTAATGGTCCTTGTTTGATATGATCCCTTAATTTTGAGTAGATAATCCCTTTAAGTCCACGGTAGTCTGCCACATTCATTATCGGATATTTTTACATTTACCTATGACATTCACTTTTAGAAAACAAGACGAACCTGTAATATACGTCCTATTATCAGTTATACTCAAAGATCTTCGAACAGTTTGCTATGTAAAGGTCCGATGAGCTGGAATACAATTCCAACTGTTATACAAAATAAACCCAATTTAAATAGTTTGATATTATCATTAAAGGCAAATGTTGTAAGGGGGTATGGTGTTCTAGTTTAATTTCATTCAACCCCGAAACGTCTGACATATGTGTTTCATATAATGTTATTCTACTTAGGTGTTATACCATTGCTGAAGTTTGACATAACAACGTTTTCTTTTCCGCAAGACTACTTATATGAACATTTATCATCTAATATTAATGTCATTAAATTTACATATGTATGTTCTATTGATTATAGCAACGTAACCAACACACTACACATGAAATCATTGTTAATAATAGTTATTTTTGGGATAACGGCGACTAGTTTACGTAATCATTATCATCTTATATTGGAATAATTAAAACAAACTGGTTACAGCCTTAATTGGCTCCGCTGTCAACCTGGAATTGTATATCGTTTTGTCAATTGTTTTATGGATTGTTTATTTTTGTATGTATGATTTATACAATTCCAAATAAAACCTACAACTACTACTACTACTACCTTTCATTTGTTGAAGTGACCCTTTTAATCACCCCTCTTTTCCCTGCCATTCGGTCCTGTTATTTGGCGTTCCGTGTTTTCTCTCAGAAAACAAACGGCTGACTTGTTCTGAGAATCCTTGTTAAGTATACTTTAGTGAAGATCAACAGGATGTCAGCATGGCTAGCCGTTATAAGTTTGTGAGAATCACGATGACGTCCAGGAGAATGGTGAGGTTGAGGATGTCATTGTCGTCGTCCTCGTGATCGTAAAAATAATGACCCTCAACGTCTTCATCTTTGTCATCATAATCATTAACGGTCGATTTATTACATTACCGGTCGATTATTACATTACCGGTTGATGAAACTGTGCGAAATAAAAACATTAGTAATACATTTATATTACAACAGATATTTGTTAAATTGGGTGTAAGAACAAAATAACACAAATTACTATAATAGTTCTTTGAAACTCTGATCAGGATACTTCATATTAAATCGTCCAGGTGGTCATATTACTATGTATACGCGTGCTATTTGTCAAGAAACAAGTGGTGCCGTGCAGCAATACATAAACAAACATTGTAGCCACAACTTAAATGGCGCAATGTTTATCAAAATGTGTCCAATGAGAGATAAAGTATATATATATATATGTATATAACCATGCAGCGACGGCGGCAGCGTGGCGTGGCGGCGTGGCGGCGTGGCGGCGTATTGGTATTATTGTGTGCGTGCGTGTGTGTGTGTGTGCGTGTGTGTGTGTGTGTGTGTGTTTGTGACAATGAATCAAATTACGTTATCTTACAATTATACTTTTTGGAATCAAGTAGAACATTGCCTGCCCTTTTGACGAAAAAAACATAGTTTAACTAGTGAATGTGTGCACATATCAGATTGACATGTGTATGCGAGACCATTATAACTGTGACATCCCTGACATTTACATATCAGTTTAATATTTTAGAGCCCTTATTAATGAAACAATTTGTGAAATTATTATCAGGGTGTACTGTAGATATCGCATGATAATGAATTTCACATTGTTGCGTATAACTGGATGTGGAAATTGATGGACTGCAACACACATCATAACAAATGGTACATAGAGAAGGCAAATAACACAATATCTGTTAAGGACGCGATCGCGAGACTGATTTAGTTAGGGGAAGTGTGATGTAAAGAATGGGAAATGTTATATAAAGTAACATTACAAAACTCTGTCGGCAGTGTGTACGAAATTCTAGCCAACGACAAGAAAATTGTAGATATGATGATATATTTGAACAATACGTGTTGTTATTCTAGAGGCGCCAGTTGTGTTAAATTTATCACGCCTGTGGCAAAATTATATGGAAAGTTTTATTGTTATCAATTGTGGTCAATCATAAGTTAGCTACACGATTACGTCATGAAACTGTACCAAATCCTTTGGAAGAAATGGATAAATCCGAATGGCGATACCAGGCAAAACGTTTTATGTCTTTGCAACTGTTGTTCCAAAACTTGTTCCAAAAATGTTATCATTGTGGTTGCATGGCTAGTACACCCATCACTTACCGTTAAAGCAAAATATTTGTTCAAAAGCTATTTTATGTATGCTGGTGGGACTGTTAGGAACATGTTACGTTAATTGTGTTTCGGTTAAGTCAGAAACAAAATTGCAAATCAAAATATATTGTTGTATATGTTTGAACAATTATTCCATGTCAAGTTACTGCTAGATATGAAATATTATCAATAAAGTGACACAGTTAATATAACTACGTTTTTAGCTATTCGAAAGGAACCCAACTATACAATAAATTTAAGCGATACCCGCGAAACACATTTTCTAAGTCCACATTCACCATGTTATATATGATCGCACAAAAACAAACTCGATACTATTGCAAAGCCATATTTTTATATTTTGTCATGTCATAAGTAACAACATTAGTTTTATGCACAACATTAGTATACTAATAACATTTGGCGCGGTGTGATGTATGATGTGGAAAGAGTGCAAACAAATATGTTCAAAATAGGCAGCAAGAAAACTATTAAACCGTGCATTAACAGCTGATGAATTTACATTACACATGGCAGTTTATGTATTTCACGTAATTTTACGTATTTTAATATATATTAAGATGTCCCATTTTTGTTCTTCAAGTAGTCAATATATTGATAATTTATCATATTACAAAATGATAACGATATCTGAAAGACACCAAATCGACAAGGTGTCAAATTTTGATGAGAATGAGAATATATATATATATGTATATATATATATATATATATACATATATATATATATATACGGATACACACACACAATTTTGTTGTTGTTGTTGGTGTATGACCCACAATGAAGTATAACTTACAATTAAAAGAACGTTTAAAGTACGTTTTACCAGGCAGCAATGTAGTGTTACCTTTAAACAATATGAAATCAATTCTTAAATTTATTATGTTGCAAAGTTTGATAATGCCCAAGTTACAAAATAATGTAGTGAATTCTTATTACAATTATTCTATTATATTTGTTATAGTACCCTACATAAACACCGTTAGTGTAAGTTGTATATGTATTTTCCCGAACATTACAAAAGTACAATAAATATGGGAGAAATAGCGAACAATAAGATGACTTTGTATCTAGAAGATATTTGCCCTATATATAAAGGTAAGAGTTTTTGCGAGTCTAGACTTAGTCATATTTATATGGTGTATCCAATTAAACTGATCATCTATTAAGATTCCTAAACAATATTTTAACACATACACTATCAATGGATGTGTTATACATTTTTATATCAATATTTGACTTTTACAACAATTGGTAAACAGTAATGTGTAGTTTGTTTTTGCTACATTTATTGAAAACATATTTACTGAAAACCAGAGAGGTTACTTTTTTAATTCATTGCTGACAACTTTGCTAAGCTGGGTTGTATCTTTCCCAGAGCAATATGTATTAGCTCTATCATCGATTTTGTTAAAAAGAACTAAAATTCGCCTCCATTACCGTCTCGCTTGAAAAAAAGCTGTGATCTCATTCTACAGACGGCTTTACTGGGTTTACATCAGTTAGTATAAGCAAAGCAAAATGATTGCATTTGGTTGAAATAAACGAAAATGTAAAGTGGTTTCTGTAATTAAGTATAAACCAAATTTGCCTACTTATCATAAATTATTGTCAGTGTTTTGCCGTACACAACGCGAACAGTGGTGAAACATTGTTTTCGCGACAATGCAGTTTCATAGTTTTAAAATTGTAAGTACTTCACACAAAGGAACTTTTCAAAACAACTTGTTTGCTCTCAGTTGATTAATTAAATGGTGCATGTTTAGAATATTAATACTTTATGGGAATAAATGTTCAAATTTTTTTTGAACATTTTTTTTTCTATAGCATCAACGAAATTGGAAGGCACCAGTAAGTATTCTGGTCTAACCAATGAAATCGATATTCTAAAGTGTTTTTGTTGTATATGATTATTGTTTTGAAATTATGATTTGATGGTTCGGTGCAACACAATTACAGTTTTCAATAACAGCCAAAGAACTAATTGTTGACTTCACAGGCTGCATAATCCTAGCAGAGAGCATTCAACATATTGCTATTAGTAATAAAAGTAAGTGAAGCTACAAATGACTTTACCTGTTTGGGTCGGTTGTTGTGTAGTAAGCCACACCATCTTGAATTGTGAATCCCCTCGGACTACCAGTTGTGTTGTACACTACTTGTCTATCACCGCCCGCGTAGTTGGAACATTCCACGTAGCGCAAGTCTGTAAAACAAACAGTTGGCAATCAAAAATGTGACGTGAGCAAGTATAAGACATGCATTTCTGGTAAATTAACTACTTTGCTGTAAAAAATATATATATGCATGTTAAAGATACGGCTAATTGCGTTGTTTCAGGTGATTAACGTCAGTTGTAGATTTGGTTCTCTGATTTGTGAAGCATTGTTGGTGAACAGTTAAACCAACAATAAATATACTTAAATAATAATAAGAGAAATACAAATGACACAATAAATTACAATATTAAAGACCCAGTTCTAGTGTAAATAAAATGCATACTAAAGTAAACGCTATAGGATGTATATATTTATATTCATGAACAATTACTGATCTGGAACACTTTGTTTTGAATCAGTGAAATATCGAATCAGCCTCGGGTCAAACCACTGTGGTTCAGTTTTTTATTTGGAAATGGTGAATCACGTTAGCAGAGCAAATTCTGTGAAAGTAGAGTAACTTGTTCTGATTGTTTCACTGATTATTTTATTCTATGTTTAAGTACCTGAATTTAGATTGGATTCGTTAGATTGAGATACTTAGCAACTGCAACCTACTTTAATGCATGTTATTTCTGATTATATTCGGCTATTATTTGTATATTGGACCAGTGAGACATATTGTTTAGTTTTGAACATATATTCTTCTCAAGGTTAGTTTGGTAAGGCAATTAGTTGGATGATGTGAATTTGGATAGCACCGTTGATGGTTGAAGAGCACATGACCAGAAGTGACAAACACCACAATAAGGATGGTATGACCACTAAGATCAGTAACCAACACCCCAAGAAGGATGGTCTGACCATTAACATAAGTGACCGACACCCCAAGAGGGATGGTATGTCCACAAATATAAGTAACCAACACACCAAGAAGGATGGTCTGACCATTAACATAAATTACCAACATACCAAGAAGGATGGTCTGACCATTAACATAAGTGACCAATACCCCAAGAAGGATGGTATGACCAGTAAGATATGTAATTGACGCCTAAAGAAGGATGGTATGACCATTAAAATAAGTAACCGACACCCCAAGTAGGATGGTATGACATTTAAGATAAGTGACCGACACCACAAGAAGAATGTTATGACCACTAAGATAAGTATGCAACAATCCAAAAAGGATGGTATGAACACTAAAATAAGTTACCAACACCCCAATAATAATAGTATGACCATTAAGATAAGTAACCAGCACCCCAATAAAGATGGTATGACCACTAAGATAAGTGACCGTCACCCCAAGAAGGATGGTATGATCATTAAGATAAGTAACTAGCACCCCAAGAAGGACGATATGACCACTAAGATAAGCGACCGACACCCCAAGAAGGATGGTATGACCACTAAGATAAGTGACCAACACCCCAAGAAGGATGGTATGATCAATAAGATATTTATCTAGGAAATAATTTTAAAATGAACATCGACATGTGCTCATTGAGGATTTTCCAAGATTAATCAGAACACAGTTATGGCTCTAACATGACCTGACAGCCAGCTAAAACTTGAAGGAAAGTTTGGGTGTCGCCACACATGTTCCATTTGGCTGATTTATGTTCAAGAGTTTCAAATCTCGGAAGAGTGTCTATTTTGATATGGCATGGGATACAGTAGGTGCAACTACGCCATGTGAGGTCAAAATCTTCGAGATGGACAAAACCGTAGGCTATCTTGCACAATTAAGTTTTGACAGATGGCTTATCCACATTTTAGATTGACCGGTGTTAACGTAAATTGAATTACAATAGAATAGGGTCAGTTGAGATAGTTGCTGTAGTTAGATGAGTAACTAAAACCTGAAATAACAAACTTATAAAGTGTATACTAGTACACAGGAAACCGTCTTTGTAAAGATTACCTTGAATATAAGCCTAACTTGAATACAACATAAGACACGGTGTTTCATTGTGGTTTAACAGTTATAACTATCTATAACCTAAACAATCTGGTGTAACTTGTACACAGAAAAGTCTTTGTAAAGACTATATAAGACTATTCTGAAAATAAATAATTTTTGATATGGCACCTTGCAAGCGGTAAATCAGGGCAAAACGACGCTTAGTTTGCAACGACTGCCATATCTGGGTGGATTTTGCGTTGTCTGGTTGTCCAAAATCATGGGCAGAGACCATAGAAGAGTGATTCACTTTTCGGTGTATGGGTTGTTTGAGTGTAGAATGTATGAAGAATTAGGTGTGTAAGTTGGCGCATGTAGTGAAGGAGATGGAGATGAGACTCAACATGGAAACAGAGAGGGATGACATGGAGAGAGTTGAGGATACTACAATACAGAAGGAGCAGATTTGTGACTGAGACGGAGACTGAAGAAAGGAGAGTGAGAGAATGGAAAGTGATGGAACAAGGAAATGAGAAAAAGACAGTGGGACGGGGGGAAATTGTTCGGCAGAGGAAAATAAAAAGGGTCAGTGGGGATAGATCGAAACTGCGAATGTCATGGAGGATTATTTTAACATGAAGTTGGACAATACATTAAACAAGGGGAGGATATGACGGTATGTCTACCAGGGGCAAAAATAGTGGATATCACAGAAAGAGTATGCCAGATCATGGGTAATGGCAACAGGGTATCTATTCTGGTGAACGTGGGCACCAATAATTCTTAGAAGGAAGGGACGACGGCCATCATTGATAAGTAGTGACTTTGGAAAATTCGTAATGGTAGGCAGCCCAGATCTTGTGATCAGAACCAGATCAATTTTAGTATAAAAGTACAGTCAGGGAATAATGGTAAAATAGCGGTTTATATGAAACTTTAACGAAGGCAAATATAAACAGACGAGAATGTATTTAGTATACATAGATTGCACTAACTTAATGAAGGACAAGACAGCAACAGAATGTTGGAAGATTTTGAAAGATTAGATTGAGCGTATTATTGAAATAATAATAAATAACTTCTTACGCGCCAATATCCTCAGACAATCCGAGCTCAGTGGCGCACAAAAACCAAAGGATTAAGCATTCTTGTACTCGTGTGATAGGCGAAAGTCGTCAACAAATGGATGGATGTGCTAGGAAGCTAGGGAGGATAGGCGATATTAAAAAGATAGGTTTTGAGGTGACGACGAAATGTAACAATATGTTCTGCTGATTTAACATTAACGGGAAGCGAATTCCATATAGTTGGCGCGGCAACTGAAAAAGCTCGAGTTCCAGCCTTTGTCTTAACTCTAGGAACATATAGCAATTTCGAACTAGACGACCGAAGTAGTCTGGCTTGTCTAGCTGGTGTGAGCATTGAGTGTAAATAACTAGGTTGTTTGGATGAAAGGGCTTGGTAGGTGATTGTACAGATCTTAAACATAATGCGATATCGCACGGGGAGCCAATGCAGTGATTTTAGAAGTGGCACTGAGCGGGAGAATCGAGGAGATTGTGTGACTACCCTTGCTAAACAATTTTGGACGTGTTGTAGTATCCTTGATAGCAATATTATGAAGGAGGGAATTGCAATAATCTAATATGCTGCTAACAAGAGCTGTTGCGATAGTCTTAGCGACAGAAAGCGACATATGTCGGCGAATGCGGCGAAGATCACGGATATAATAAAAACAGCAACGGCACGTTTGGGATATGTGTTGTTTAAAATTGAAGTTGCAATCAAAGGTCACTCCTAGATTCCGTATTGATGCTGCTGGTGTGATATTTTGACTCAGGATGCATGTTGGAAAAAAGTCATTAATTTACCTCGCTGCATAGGAGTACCAATTATGAGGAATTCAGTTTTGTCTGCATGTAATTTTAATCTGCTATCGGTCATCGAGATCGCATGACTTATTTGGGGAGGACATTATTATTTTCCTCACTTCATCAATTGTGGCTGGCTCAAACAATATAAGTGGATAATTTACTTGTGGGGAGTCCACATTGACAGTACTTAAAGTGTAAAATGGAAAAGCAGAACGTATAAGACTTATTTTATCTTTGAAATTATTAGAAAACGAGTCACACAGATATTTGACTGACACATGACTGGGTAGAGATGGAGGCGGCCGTCTGTGTAAAATGTGATTTATGCAGTTCCATAGCTGACGTGTGTTATCAGAGTTACTCGATACCATGTTTGTGTAATAATTTGATTTAGCTTTGGCCATTTGTCTGTTGCAGTAGTGACACTGTTTAGAATATCGTGATCTGTCCAAAGGCGAGCGTGATTTGCGCCATACACGTTCAAGATAGCACCGGCGCTTTTTGGATTGTAGAATTTCAGGAGTCATCCATGGAGCATGTGGCTTTTGGGACACATATTTATATCTCAGGGTTGCATGTTTATTAAGTAAATCTTTGAGTACTTGACAGTACTGTCGACACAGATCTGACAGATGTTCTTTGGGGTTACTGATGAGGTCGGATTTAAGGATGTCTGTCATCAATGCAGCAATGTCAATCTTATGGATCGGTCGGTAAAACACATTGTGTTTGGACTCTACGGGAATTCTAGGAACTTTGAGATCAGCAATGACAGTGTGTGGTCTGATAAAACATCTGAAGCAGTAGGTGTCTGAATATTGTTACAATCTGAACGGGTGATTAAGATATCGAGCCAGTGGCCATGTATGTGTGTTGAGAAGGTAACATGTTGTTTCATGTCAAAGGATGCCAGAATGTCAATAAATGTACTTGTTATTGATGAAGGTGTGTCCAGATGAAGATTAAAATCACCGAGTATTTAAAATTCTGAATAAATAATTGCCAGATTTTCAAGTAGATCCTGGAATTCTTCAAAGAAATGGGCAGGGTGTCCTGGAGGGCGGTAAATGCACACAAAATAAGCTGCGATGTTGAAAGGTGAAACTGGAAGGAGAAATGTCAGCAATGCATGCAGCTGTGTCATGTGGTCTGAGACAGGTCTCAGTGACTGCAAGGATGTATATTGTCTTGGAAGTTAATAAATCGGTAAGCGAGGCTGTTTTGTCTCGGATAGATCGAACGTTAGTGGTGGCTACTCGAATATTGCGCCTGATAGCAGGTCCAGGATTAAGACTTACATCTCCTGCTAGTAGTAAATAATTGTGAATTTAAACGTTGGCTTAGAGCGGGGGATTGGCAGTAACTTTCTATTAAAGCAAATATTAAGACATGGCAAACTGTGAAGATGTGTCAAGGAATGTTGTGTTCTCATATACTGAGAAACTGTTAAAATGACAGCCGACCGTTGGGGACTAATTGGCTTGCAAAGCGTAAAATCGTGACCTCTCGAAGCAGCAGAACAGGATAACAATAAAACACACAATAAAAATGCTGGTGACATTGTCTTGGTGCATTGTATTTTCCTCAAAATGGTGAGGAATAAAATGATAATTTCTCATGAAATAATAAATAATTTAAAATAATAAAATTTTCTAAAACTGTATAATTGTACTAAAAATAATGTACATTTCTAGGTTAGTAATGGCGATAATCAGTGGCAATATTGCAGGTCGTATGATTGTTCGCGCTCAGCAGGCCAGTGCAAAGTAACAAGACGTTTAGTGCCCGTTCAAAGAAAAGTCAGAGGTCTTCACCCCCAGGGCGATTCTGGGTATAAAAGGACGTCTTGTTGAAAAGGCCTGTTAGTGTATAGT
Source organism: Paraescarpia echinospica (assembly GCA_020002185.1). Taxonomy (NCBI): domain Eukaryota; kingdom Metazoa; phylum Annelida; class Polychaeta; order Sabellida; family Siboglinidae; genus Paraescarpia; species Paraescarpia echinospica. Next base: position 35,506 of record JAHLWY010000745.1, on the reverse strand, counting down.
TTATAAGGGGATTTTCCCTGTCTTAGTATGTTGTGTACTTAAGCCTGCTAGCGCCAAAATCAAATCGACGTGTATTATCGCCAAAATAATTTAAGAACAAGATTTAACAGCGTTGGTGGTGACAAAAATATTTTTTTAATCATGCAGTGACAAAATAAACAAGTACCACCTTACGCCACCTAGCGACCAACCCCAAGGCGAAAATATATGCTACCGTAAAAAGCAAGGGAAACGATCTAGGAAGAAACACCTATCAAAAGAAGCTATACGAATGATTGTTCACAAACAAATTATTTGGAGAGCTTACAGAGACATTGGAAACATAGAAGACAATAACAACTACAAAGAGGCCCTTAACCTAGCTACAACTGAAATTTGAAAAAAATCCAAACAACTTTTTCAGCAAAAATTGGCGAATTATATAACAGTGATAGCAAGAGTGTCTACGCTTATGTAAGGAGTAAACAGAAGGTTATTATAAGGTGGGACCACTAGAAAGCAGTGAAGTGATGGGTTTCAAATGGCAGAGACCCTGAACGTGTATTTCAGCCCAGTGGTTACCACAGAAGATATAGGTTCACTGCCTTTACAAGTTAATAAATTTGAGGAGGATGAAGCAAATAAATTAGGGCAGTTGTTTGTTACTCCTGAAAAAATATATCAAAGAAAGTTAAGATGATGAAAGAAAACTAATCACATGGAGTTGACGGGATACCACCAAAAATACTTAAGGAAATTGTCGACCAAATCAAGACACCCCTTCCTATATTCTTTATTTTGTCACTTAAAGAGAGAATCTTTCCACTAGAATGGAAATAAGCAAACATTACACCACTAGTTAAAAAGGGATCGAGGAGCAAGACAGAGCATTACAGACCAGAGAGCTTAACACCAGTTATATGCAAATTATTAGAAGCGTTTAATAGAGACCACGTGGTGAAATTCTTTGTAAAACACAAATTAATGTCAACATGGGTTCTTAAAAGCTAGGTCTTGTCTAACCAGTCTCTTATGTTTTTAGAAGAAATTACAAAGTGGGTAGATGATGGGTCAACAGTGGATGTTGTCTAATTACATTTTCAGAAAGCATTTGATAAAGTACCACATCAAAGATTGATATTAAAACTAAAAGTCCATGGTATTGGGAATGGTGTTTTCAGTTGGATACAAACATGGTTGACAGACAGAAGACAGAGGTAATAGTAGAGGGTGAGATTTAAAACTGGAAACCAGTTTTGAGTGGATTGCCACAGGGATCGGTGTTGGGACCTATATCATTCTTGATATTTATAAATTATTTGGATGATGATGTATCAAGCAAATTACTGAAATACGCAGACGATACAAGTGTTCAGTACAGTTAGAACAAATTCAAATAAACACACTTTACATGGTGATCTAGCCAAAATGGTCAAATGATCTGAAAAATGGCAAATGCTATTCAATTTTGGGAAGTGCAAATGCATCCACTAATTGTACCACTGTACAAAGCAATAGTTAGGACACATTTGGAATATTGTATACAAGTATGGAGGCCGTATCATAAGAAGGACATAGATAAGATAGAAAGAGTGCACCAAAGAGCAACTAAGCTTATTCCTGAACTTAAATATATTGGTTATGAAAGACGCCTATTATAATGTGGGTTCACTACACTAGAGACTATGAGACTAAGAGGAGACCAAATATAAGTTTTTTTTAAAGATATTGAATGGTTATGAGGATATTGATAGAAATATTGTCTTCAAACTGAAAGAAATCAGTATAACAAGAGGGCACAATGCAGCATTAGTTAAGGAACAGTGTAGGTTGATATGATAAAATACTCATTCTCTCAGAGGACAATAAATGACTGGAACAAATTATGTGATGATTGTGTTAATGCTAGCAGTGTGCATATGTTAAAAAATAAAATTGACAGCTATCTGGCGAGGGCGGGTTATACATAAGTGGAAAATTGTTGTACTATCGATAAGCCAAAGGCTTCTTTGTCCGATGCCGTCTGGAGCTTATAGATCTGCACGGCAATCTTGTTAACTCTTGTTAAATCTTGTTATAACTCTCTGTTGATTTCCAATTTGTTTTATTTGACAGACCTTTAAACTTCCTTTCGCTCAGCTAAATCTGCCTGAACAAATATCCCTTTTCTTTTCATTCAATATTTGTACAGTTGTTTAGAATCCAAAGTTGTGTTGTTTGGGCACTGTGTCATGCTAAAAAGGTTGGGGTTCCTCCTGGCTAATGAGGCGAAAGTGAGGTTCGCCATGTTTTTTGAGAATTGTCGTAGGGACAATCTGCTCATTGCCTACAACGCGTTACGGAAAGGATACGGGGTTGCCCAGTCAACGGAAATCAACATTGTGTATTCAAAGTAAGTTTTTCATCTATATAAACTGGCTGCATAGGAACATTTTGCACTTCTTCTCATGTAAAACATTGTCAAAACAGAAATAAATGTAACATAACATAACATCGGTAAGTTCATCCAGATTACCACAGGAATCCCCCCAATCACACCTTTTGCCACATTTATATGGTCTTGTTTCCTATTCTCATAAAGATAACATCGAGGCATGCCAGCATAGTAATGATAATAATGACAAACTTCTATAGCGCCTGAATCCCCAGGAATCTGAGCTCAGAGGCGCAACGTACAATAATCATTGGGGAAAATCGTTAACAGGGACAAGCAAGAGTCGTCATTAGAGCAAGGGACCGCCGAAGGTTAGGGTGGGAATGCAATTTTTAAAAATAAGTCTTTGTTTTTTTACGGAAGGTATTTATAGTCTAAGATGATTTTAAAGGGATAGGGAATTGATTCCAGATTAAGAAAAAGCACGTTTGCCGATATTAATGATTTATCTCTATGTACAGTACTTCTAGACGTCCATCAATGAAGTTGTAATATGGACGGTGGCGAATAGAATATTCAGCAGAATATGCAAAAGTCTTTAATAACGGAATGTAAAATTTTCAGTTCAGGGAAATTGCAACTTATACAATCCAGGGAAACGAGGTGCTTTTGGAAGATCTTGCGCATATCATACAAAGACCATGTTACTAACCAAGATGTTCACAACAAGCTCAAACAAGCCATCGGACCATACAAATAACTGCTTACAACGGTCAAGAAGCGCAAAATTAAGTGGTACGGCCACGTCTGACGGTCTTCTGGCCTTGCAAAGACCATCTTGCAAGGTACTGTGTGAGGGGGAGAAGAAGAGGTAGACAGAAAACACCATCAAAGAGTGGACAGGAATGGAGCTCGCCGTCTCACTGAGGGCTGTGGAGAACAGGGAAACGTAGAGATGGCTGGTTGAAAAGTCGTCATTGGTGCCCCAACGATCCTTATAGGTTAAGGCAAAGTGAAGTGAAGAAGATAATTTACACCAACTTCTACAACAAGCCTTTGTTTGGTCACACACAACACAACTTTGTCATTTCTTGTATCAGAACCCGGACAAGTAATATGTCAGTGTATGTAATTTTCACAATATAATATGCACTATATTTTGTGGCATGGCTGACATATAATGTGTAATTTTGCACATTATATTTGTCACATATAGACAACATGCAAACCGATTGCTCTTGTCAAAATGCGATATCACGTTTGGTTTTATGGTTAGAACACAGTTTTATGTTTCCACAAAATATTGGAACGGAGTAATTTTCCGTGGCTTAGCTGAGACATATAAATGTACATGCATGTCGAACTATCAAAATATGTGTTATGCTGATCACATGGTGTTATTTATGTTGTTACCTCTATATATAATGTGGCTTCCATATTAGCAACGTTATACGTTGTAATGGGAGTCTTCCTACCTTACTATAACATTGCTTCAATTATTAGACTAAATACTATTTAAGTAGGACAAATAAATTGGTAACATATTAGCTGTTCACTGTGTACAATATGAATATTAAAAGGACAACTTTTTTTGGTCTATGCATCTAGAAGAGTTAACAAAAACTAACCAATAGCTGTTGCAATCAATAATATTATGCCAGTAGTTTCTTACCATAACCTTGCTGAAGACAAATAATTTAAATTGCACCAGCGTCATTGGTATGGAATGCTTTACGCTCCCAAAGCCTACTATTCAAAATGTGCATGTGCCAATTGTTAGATTGCATTAACTCCTTTACGTTTGCAGGCCCACAAGAAACGACCCAGGTGTAATTTGACAGCTTTGTCATGTCATATTGCCAGGTGTAATTTGACAGTTTATCAATATAGTGATATACACAGTTGGACAAATGGGGGATCATCGGTGGGATTACGCGGTTTAATCCAATAGGCGGCGCCGTTAGCCGCCCCGTCCCACAGCCATCCTCATTGCATCGCGAACTGCGTCTCGTTCTGCAGACACTTTCTTCTATGAATTTTTTAATTTCCAACTCCAAATACTGTGACATCTACACATTTCGGATCGATGACAATTCCAGAATTTCGGGTAGAATTGAAGACAAGACATGCCAAGCTTAGTGGACGGAAGCATGAGTTAGTAGAGAGGCGAGTGTCAATATAGCGGGCGATAATGTAATCAGTCGTGGTTAATCGTACGTTGGGAAAATGCGATGACACTCTTATATCGTCTCTTGGAGACGGGCATAATATGCACAATATTTTAACGGAATAACTCATGGGCTATTTTATTTAATGGAATAACACAGTGACTATTTTAAAGTAATTATCTATGTAGTATTAGTATTACAATTTTAGCATATCAAAAATTATACAGTCACATATATGGCCTGTATATATGGCCCTATGGCTATAACTATGTTTCAGCACATAATTAATAAAATTATGATATATGATATGCGTTTTGTATTTGCATGTTCGAAGCCTATGAACGGAACCAAAACTTTAGTCACGTGGACACAGTGAGCACGTGTGACTACATCATGACGTTGTCAGATAAGAGTGACTACAAAGATGTGCACGAGGGCTGTAGCATGCCGAATATGAAGAGGGCTGTTATGTACCTCTACCTAGAGCAGTTTGACCCTTAGTTCACTCAGGCTGAAATTACTGGCCTATGCCAGGCACAGTCAGCATGACAACTTGCACTTTCTTCATGCAACGTGTTATGCTCAAATGATGAGGGCCGTGTCATATCTGGATGATGTGTTAGTGACAGAGAAAGGCAATGTACATCGATGCCAGTGTGAATGTGCTGCAGGTAAGATGCCTTCTTTTTATTTATACTTATGTCACCATATTGCATTTCAGTACAAACCTAAAATATACATGTTGTTATGTTCATTCAGGAATGGGTCCAGAGTGCCACCCGTGGTCAATCCAACAATACACTGTTGACACATAAACGCTGCAAGCGAATACATTCATCAATGTTTGGACGAGTGTTTAGGGCTACACCAACCACCAACTTTCATAACTTTGCTGCTAGCATGACTCAGTACACCCATGTGACATATGCTTCCATCAAGCACGGAAACAAGTTTGAGCCAGTAGCCATCCGGAAGTACGAGGAACTAAAGGAAGTGTCCGCCACAGAAAGTGGCATTGTCGTTAGAATGAGCCGACAATATTTGGCTTGTTTTCTGGATCGGCTCCTGCTTGACGATTCTTTGGTCGAGGTGAAGTGCCCCTACACAGCACGTGATCAATTCATCACACCGACAACTGTGCCACATCTCTTCACTATCAGCAACGGCTTACAGTTAGACAACAGCCACCCTTACTTCAAACAGATTCAAGGACAGTTATTTTGTACAGAACGTTCAATGTGCTACCTGGTCGTTTACCCATTCAAGGACCTCAAAGTAATAGAGATTGTTCGAGACAAAGCCTTTATTTCTCAAATGACAGGCAGTCTCCAGGTATTCTTCCAGGACCACTTTCGCACAACTTTACTACATAGGTTTTACTACATAGATTATTCTGACTATAGTCGAGTTGTCGCCTTACTATGTTCAATATGGAACCCGGAAATGATTGGTAGTGTAAGTTTTTTTGCTGAATCATGTAAGTTATGGTTTCCTGAACTCAAATCAGCGAGATGTCAACGCGCCATTGTTGGGCAACTTATGGGAGCCAGGCAAATCCAAGATGGCTGCCGTAAACTTAGGTCAAATTAGAAAATGTGTTACATCTTTGCACTGGAGCATGCTTGGAACATGATTTTGGTGTATATACACATGTTTTGGCATATGAGGATTAAAATGGAACCATTTCCAATGATGTCCGACTATTTTCACATGAAAAAAATGTTCACCGAAAATAGTCAATCATTGATTAATACGGATGTCTGAGGACTGGGACAAAATCCACTCTCGTCTCTAAAGAAAATATATTCAACCACCAGCTACAGACAGTTTGTCGATGGCCAGCAACTTCTATATCATATTGTTTGGCCCTGTGCTGGGTCTCCTTCTGATCTCGCCAACAATATGAAGGACAGACTCAGCCAGTACCAATCAACAGAAGTGCTGGTCATCTGTGATCGCAAAGGACCATGAACGAATCCGGGGTGCAGGTGAAGGGGCTGTTGAACACAACATCACACTATCCAGCAAGTTCCCATGCCGCCATGCAAATAAGAAGGCTCTTATCAGGGTTCTCTCCACATTCAATGTGGGCAACAATGTGACGATGGTTGGAAGAGAGGAGTGCGTGTACAGCCATGATAAAGCATATGTTACTATCATTAGTTATCTTCTGGAAGCTGTGAGGAATGGTAAGAAAACTGTACGAGTGATCAGCGATGACAGTGACGTCTTTGTTACGCTTATCTTCTGGGTGTGGAATACGCAGCTGACCCGTGTGCAGGTAGAATTATGGAGTGGGGCTATCCTCAACATCAATGAAAGTTCTTCCTCCTTGGTCTGATATCCTGCTTGGTAGGCATGCATTGTCAGGCTGCGATACTGTGTCATAACCATGTTGTCATGGCAAAGCGATGGTACTAAAGGTATTGAAGTCTGCTGACCACTCTGGCCTCTACAATGTCTTCGGTGAATAGGGCGCTACTCTCAAATAATTGAAGGAGACTGGACTGAAATTCAACTGCTTGCTATATGGTGTTGCTGAAGGCTCAAGCATGGCTTCTGCCAGGTATGCGCTCTACTCCAAAATGATCAGAAGGAAAGCTGTATCTGGTAGGCAACAGAATGCAGATCAGCAGACTCCGCCCGTGGTTGATATCGCTGATTATGTTTGGGAGTTTGTCACAGTCCAGCGGGGTGTTTCAACTCCATGCATCGCAATAGGATCAGCAGCCCCCTTCCTTTTTGACGTCATCAACTGTCAGAGTAAAGCTGTAGGGAAAGCTTGCAGCAGCCATTCATGTAGCTGTCATTTTGCAGGATTGTCCTGCACACCGTACTGCTTCTGTGTTGGTGAAACCATGTGTCTGAACCCGTTCACCAAACATGATGAGCATGAGCAGGACGCTACATATGATAATGAGGAAGGGGGTGACAGTTCAGAGGAAATAGAAGAGGAGGATAGGAGAGAATGGCGGGACTAAACTTTTCTGTGAGAAAGTAATGTGAATGGCGTCCCTTTCATATACCGTTGGTTTTGAATTAATTAATTATATACACATTGTCAATGTCCTAATGAAACCTGTCATTACAAAAATGCTCTCAAATTGTATTTAATTGTGTTTCAACAAATTTATAATTTAGTACTTCTTTCTTTGAACTTTGAATATTATCCTTTTAAATATTGTACATGTGTGATACAGATTCATTCATGATTACTGCATGCCATTTTGTTAAGTTTATGTATGTTTCTTGTCAGAAGTAGCCATATACATGTGCATGTATGTATAGCTGTTAGCATACTCGTAGCTCAGTCATAATGATAGCAATGAAGAACTGTAAATAAATATTCTATCTCACAAACGTCCCAATTTTAACAACAGCTTTATTGCCATGTCACATCAATACAAAATCATTGGAAAAAATCCAATGAACTCATTAGGCTATTTTTGAATTTCGGTATAAAATCATTGGAAACAATTCCAAAGAACTCATTAGACTATTTTCGGTAAAAATTATGACCATGTTGAATTTTGGTCAGGTGTTCATAGTCAGGCATAATTGAAAATGGTTCCATTGAATTCCTGATATGGCAAACATGGGAATGGACAACATCGTATCTCTAGCATATACCAATCAAACGTTGTGCTCGATTTTTTGCTATGATCGGTAAAAATTACGACCGTTATGAATTTTGGTAAGGTGTTCATAGTCGGGCATCATTGGATATGGTTTCATTGAATTCCTGATATGGCAAAACATCGGGATGGTCACCAAAATCGTGTCTCTAGCATAAGACAATAAAAAGTTATGCTTGATTTTTGCTATTTTTTTTTTAAATGGCGGCCATTTTGAATTAAACCATGTGTATAGACACAAAACTTATGCTCCAGTACAAACATGTAACACGATTTATAATCTGTCATAGGATCACGGCAGCCATCTTGTATTTGCCTGGCTCCCACAAGTTCCCCAAGGATGGCGCGTTGCCATCCCGCTGATTTGAGTTTAGGGACTTATAACCTACACGATACAGCAAAGCAACCTTACAGTACTAACCATTCCCAGGTTTCAAAAATGGCAACTCGACTACTATGCATTTTGAAATGTGTAAATACGACTGAAGACAGCATGCACTTTTATTGATTCTTATAGCGTAACACAAAGAACAATGTTGACATCAATTTGACACCTTTCAACTTGTTGGTACCTCCTGAAATGAACATACTGAATGGAATAATAAAAGTAAATGTTATAATAAAATGTTATAACAAGAAAACATGCCAGCTTGGTTAATGGCGTCTACTATAAATAAGCACAATGACAATGGCAAAAATGATCGTATACTGCATAAAGTTGCAGGCAGTAACGTCTATGATTCGTACGTGTGATGCATCCATCACATATCATGCATTATTAGGTACAATATCCTTCTTAAAGTTACACAGCATGAAGCAAATGTTAATGGTTCTTGATGACATCTTTGTCTCGGTGGCTCGGATGTTTTAGAATTGTGTATGTCTTAGCCAATTATCTGCTCAATGTGTACTCCTTTGCTGGCAATTTTTCTGTCTTTCATTACGGTTTGATCGGACATTCTGTTTGTTTTATAAAAGAATGTGCGGATGTCATTGGCAATTTCATATGGGGCGAAAATGTCCTGAACATTGAAGCCTTTGTCGGCTATAACTGAATCACCAGGGTCACATTTTTCAGGAAGTGAGCCCCTCTCCACAATCTGACGGTCACTGGTTGCTTCCCCATGATCTGGTACAATAATACACTAAACCTCCAGTCCAACAAGAACTTTAACAGTATTTATATTATTGTAAGAAGATAATGTTTCTTGTTGATTTGTTTTTATTTTTTGGTTTCTGTATCGGATATTCAGTGCCATCTATTATCACCCTGGTTGTCGGAAATTTGCTTTTGAAATCAGATGGAGCATGGTACTTAACAAGATCTTTTGACGGCCACACATCAATTTCTTTCTACTGGCGGTCAATGAAAGTTACCCATGTCAGAAATATGTTCGATACAGATGACACGGAAATGCCAAACAGTCTACTGAGCTCAAAGTTCGGCTTGTCTAGACAAAGTTCTATAAGTGTTAGAAGAAACTGGTCTTCTATAGATAGATTATTGACTTGGTGGTACAGGTAGGTCAAGTGATGGGCAGCTGCCCCTAGAGTGTATAAAACAAAAATGAAAGTGTCATATGTCTTGAGACCATTATCGAAATGTTTGACGTCGTTATCAGACATGAATTTTCTGTCATAAAATTGTTGCCAAGAAGGTGTCTGTGTCTGCACACATGCGATGACCACTACTTCTGGTGGCGCTGCTACTATTTCTTCACCAGTGTCGGTTTCTTCTGTGAAGACGAATTCCTCTGCTGCCAGTGGCAAACTGTCCTCCATTACAACTTACAATAGCGCTCAGCAGATTTCTCCTCCTGGCAACCCTCTGTCCTCTAGCCCTGCTCTGGGGAGTGCCTGTGGTTGGTTTGTAAGAAAACCGGCTGGGAATAGCGCCCGGTTTTAACTTCCTAATACGCGGTTTGCTTCCTACAAAACAAACAAATTCTTCTGTTAAGAAGAGGGACGACTTTTCGAAAGAGCGTCTCTTCAGCATTAATGAATACAGTGGTTCTTTTTTTCTGAAAACACAATGTATGTATTTATATCAGTTTACAAAACGTATTACAAATTAGGTATGTCTTAATCAATCGGTCATACATGAGAGAATAATAGGTGTCAATGTTTCAAATAAGTGTAAATACAATTGTTTTCGGGAATAATGACACATTCATGTATTGTAGTACCTAATCATATCCGCTATAAAGGTCATTGTATTATACAGCCTAAGGTTAACTTACTTCAGTTTTTAGTATAGAAAATATAACCATAATGATCTAAAGCTGTGGTTAGATGCGGTTCTAAAATAAGTTTTTAGTTGTATTAGAAGTTGCGAATGCACAGTAATTTAAGTTGATCAGTGACATTGTAATTTGACAGCTGACATACCATAAAACTTTGTCTCGGATACGAAGTAATCCGGGGCGAAGTGTTCCCTGCATACCACACAGCGCGGTGCCGGCTTCCATGGTGTCTTGTTCCTGAGGCTCATCTGCCGTTTGATCGCAGTTGTCCACGCACTTAGCAGTGCTGGGACGTTCTTCGGAAATTGATGCCCCCATCTGTTCTTACAAAAACGGTACGCAACACCTAGCAGCAACGGAATTCACTTCCGGGACGCTACTGCCACCTATTGCGCTAATGTCCACCGATGATCGCCATTGTAACGTCAGTCTCGGAAACGTCAGTCACGCACCCTCCTATTCGTTTTCCCCTTTGATTTTCATTGTAGTAGTTTTCAATGAATTCAATAAAAAACTCATCACACTTAATGTTATGTCTCTAACGCAAAAATAAGTCATTTTATGTATAATGTGACATTTTAGGCGAATGTTATAAAAAATCAACCAAATATTTATGTTTTTGTTGTGTAACTTCAGTCATGTTGATTTATGTAGTTGTCATTAATTTCGGATAAAAGTTGTATCCTAATAATGCATATTTTCAAATAGCATTTGGTCTAAGCTTGCTACGTACATTTGTCGATTCATTTGAAATAATATATGGAAGAAAATATAAATTATTTTACACAAACATGCTCAACATGTAAGTTCAAGTCACTGTGGAATTGACCATTACACGACTAGAACATTTATCAACGATTAATCAATCAAATAATGGTACTCGATACATACTCCACAGTTTGTTAATACATATGTAATGTTCTGCGACGTTTGTGTATGATATTTAATAAATTAGTAGCATTCATCTTACATTTACTCTTATGTGAGTTGTGCCCGTGGGCTCAATGCATGAGATATGTAATTTTTCAATAATGATAACTGTTTCTGTCACACTGAATACGTTGTGTTGCCGAATGCTTAACAGAAAGTATCCAATGTGAAGAACCATTGTTAGATGCTGAATCTGATGTGACATCCGTCACTGATACCAAACAGTGGGACGATGTCGTCCGTTACCCAGAATATTTAGAAAGTGAATGGTCTATTTACCATTTGAGTTGAATTAGACCTGGTCACTAAGACCTGGCAACGGGATGATTACAAAGACATGTAGAACGCTATAAAATTACACAATGAGGAGATAGAGCAACTCAAGAGTGACTGCAAACACCATTTTCATTCGGTGTTTTAATAGAGACAGTTCAGTAGCACCTACCGTAGTCAATCCAGCAGATCCTGCTGGTGCTGTAGTCTATGTCTAATTCGACGAAACGACTCAGACTTGTTGACACAATACGTGTGAGTTCACTTCCGTCCAGCATGGCCTTGAAGATACCATCTGTGTAGTCTGTCGCAAAAAACAGCAACCTGAAACGGTGTAGCAGTATGATTAATCACAACAATCTTCATGAGGTGTTAAATTATATACCACTTCAATATACCGATGTTGACATTGGCGTTTTGAGTGATAATTCATAAATATGAAACTACTATAAAACATATAATAATAAATATTTCTTCAGCAGTATAAACTTCACCATTTAATACAGTCATTACCTTATTAAACATTACACATAATTGTTCCGGTTTAGTCAAAACGACGTCCGTGGGCAAGAGGATAAATTGTCTTTACCACACACCTCAGACACTACTCCAATGCCAGACTACGAAACACCATACACACAGTGCTGCGTGCTTACAAAAAACGATATGTTTGTTACTGGAAACATTGTAGCACTGCTTGAAAATGTTACCTGTTGTTGAGATCCACAGTCAGACCTCGTGGATAGCCTTCACAGTTGACGAGTGTTCTTCTCCCACTGCCGTCCAAACTGGTCACCAATATATTTCTGCCCGAACTGTCTGAAATGTACAGTTTGTCTTCTTCTGGATCAACAGCAAGTCCGTATACCCATCCAGCTGCAGAGAACACAACACACAGGTGACACATTATTATACATCCTTGTGTCTCTCACAGAAAGTTTATTTATCAAGCAAGCACATCCTGTTTCAACTTGATCACCTTCGACTTTTGAACCACATCCTTTTATGTGCTACTAAAACAGTATAATCTGTAATAATTATTATTATTAGCCACCTGACACTCACCGCTAATCATTGCATTTAAAATAAATACTACTTTGGCAAGCCAACAAAACCAGTACATTGCAAAAGTAATATACCCTAGGGCAATTATAGAAAATCACCTTTCTGAATAACTTTCCGTGGAATCGCCCTATACCAGTATGACCTTATGCAGGAACAAGTACTATCCATAGTTCCACGGCCATATGCTCATAACCCTGGCTAAGATGTGTCTTTATTGCTATGCTAATGCGGTATATGTGTGTAGGCACATGTGAATATACCGGTAAGAAATATAATTGTGGCGTTGTATATTTAGAACTAGTATTTCACGAAGCACGTCCCACAGAGATACTCAGGAAAGATATCATAATACAGATGCATTTGATATGATATAATGTCAGATCAAATTTAATTGTCCGTGGCACACGATACATGAAAAATGCTCTTTAGCATTGCTAAATAGACATATATTATTTTCAAATAGCATAACTAAGTAAAGCTACCCTAAGTCAGACAATAACATATTATGTATCTAGTGTAATGAACATATAATATGTTTTATATATGCAACTGTTTTTTCTTTAAAACTAGGCTTGGGCAGAGATTTTTCACTGAAAATGCCCTTAGTTCTGATTGTACTCCAAACATTTTTTAAAGCATGTATTGGAATAAAATGTAGATATCAACAAACGTCATTATATAGTATGTTCATTAATCAAATTAATTTTTGATAACTCAAAAAATTACGCATTCAGTTAGCTTTTAAAAAACATATCGAACCACGATTAACTGGCCGAGGCGACAAGCCGCCGGTTCTAAGATGCCATGTTGTTGCATGGGGGATTAGCGTAATGCTGCATGTTCCGAACAAATCGAGAAATTTCGCTAAAATTATGCTATCGCCACGGACCTCGCGCGGTGTTAAATTTGTCCGATTCAACCAGAATAAAGTTCGTTTTGAAAAGCAATAATTGCTCTATAAATCTGAGATACACACTAATCTGATTGAATAAAAATCGCCCAAAAACATACATGTAAAAATTAACGTTTGCGTGGCGGTCATGCTTTTAGTAAAAACTTCACCATTTCACAAAAGCACGCCTACTGCGTACGACCAATATATTTAGAAACAAATTGCAATGAAATAAATGTTATTTTGTAAATATTACATTTAATTTATGGTGCCGACACTAAAAAGGAGTATCGATGCTTAGCGTGGCTTCATTAGCTCGATTCGCACATCATTTGATAAGGTGCTGATGTTTTATTCTAAGCCTATGCAAGCTATTTCGGCAAATTATTATATTTAATTGCACAACATATGATCAACATAACATATTATATTGTACTGATCAATGGTAGCGAATAATTTGAGTATGTTGTATTACTGAACGTGGGTCTCCCTGTTACGACAAAATAGGCTAATTCACATCACGTTCGAAAAGGATGGTTGAACTGTTCGACCTTTGGTGTGACGGGAGCGCGATACCTGTCGTTAACTGGACGTTTGCTAAACAAAGTATATTATATTGTCGCTGCATTTTATCCCTAAGATGCTTTAAATATTGAAACGGGTATGAGTTAACGAATAACGAAATATAGTAAATGAGTCGATAAGAGGAATGTCAGCAACCACGCCGTTACGTCCGCCATAGAGGAGGTTGGCAGGTTCTGGTCATGCGCACTAAATGTTTAGCTCTACCCACTCGTTACGTATTTAAGGCTGTCTTTAATTGGCGCAAGCTATAGTTGTATGTCGTTTTCTATTGATACGTGGTGACGTATTAATTTATTAATAACCGAGGGAGCTGTGGTGATCATGTTTTTTAGGATGTGAGTAATTATATTTTGAAAGTTGAACTTTGGTAAGCAAAAATGGTTATGAAGAACAGTTCGTATGTTTATTTCTATAATTATAAAAACAACCGTAGCTACACAAAATGAGTTATTTATTGTGGGTTATTTTGTTATATATTTGTAGTCTGCATTTACAATGTAGTAAATATACCGTAATATCTGCTCATAGGCGTTAACAAGATAACATCAATTACACCATGTTTTATACAATTAGTCAAGTTAATATATAATAATATAATACATAAATATGTGTAAAAGACAAATAAACACTTTAAATTAATAAGTGAAATAAATAAATAATTAATTAAATGTTAAGCCAAATAATTGAAAAGTTAATTCTACCATAATTGTATCAACATCAAACAAAATCACTGTATCAAAATGTGATTAATGTAATGTTTGTGTTGGTTAGTTTAACAAGATTTAACAAGATTTTACAAGATTGCCATCCAGATAATTAACTCTAGATGGCAGGTGGACAAGGAAGCCCTTTGGCTTATCTAGAGTCCAACCCTTTTATCTACATATATCCAGCCCTTCTGAGGTATGTGTCGATTTTATTTTTAAACATATTCACACTACTAGCACCCACACAATCATCAGATAATCTGTTCCATTCATTCACAGTCCTTTGTGAAAATGAGAACTTTCTCACGTCTAATCTACACTGCTCCTTTACTAATGTAACTTCATGTCCTCTAGTCTTTCTATCTTTCTTAACTGAAAAAAACATATTTCTATCAATATTTTCATAACCATTCAATATTTTAAACACTTCTATCTGATCTCCTCTCAATCTCCTGGTCTCTAGTGTTGTTAAACCACATTCTTTTAGGCGTTTTTCATAACTAAGATCCCTCAGTTTTGGTATCATTTTAGTCGCTCTCCTCTGTACTCTTTCTAGCATATCTATGTCCTTCTTGCGGTATGGTCTCCACGCTTGTATACAATATTCTAAATGAGGCCTAACTATTGTTTTGTACAGTGGTATTATTAGTTCTTTTTCTTTATATGCTATATTTCGCCTAATCAATCCAAGGATTTGATTTCCCTTTGAAGCTGCAATTCCACACTGCTCTGAAACCTTCATGTCAGCACTAATTGTCAGTCCTAAGTCTTGTTCTTTTACAGTGTACTTAGTACAGTTCCCCCCATTGTATATTCTACATATTCGTTCCCATATCCTGTGTGGAGGCATTTACATTTCCCAAAATTGAACAACATTTGCTACTTTTTAGACCATTTGATCAACCTGTCAAGATCATCTTGTAAATGCTGTCTATCACCATCACTTTCAATCCTTCTAAACACTTTTGTATCATTTGCAAATTTCAACACCTTGCTAGCTATATCATCGTCCAAATCGTTTATATATAGTAAGAATAATATAGGTCCCAGTACTGATCCATGTGGAACCCCACTCAAAACTGATTTCCAGTTTGAAGCCTCCCCATCAACAACTACCCGTTGTCTTCTGTCAATCAGCCATTTTTCTATCCAGTTAATTATACCATTTCCTATGTCATGGGCTTTTAGTTTAAGCAGTAATCTCTGATGTGGCACTTTGTCGAAAGCTTTTTGAAAATCTAAGTAGATGATATCTACTGGTGATCCATCATCTACCCACTTAGTGATATCTTCCAAAAAAACATAACATATTTGTTAAGCATGACCTCGCTTTTAGAAACCCATGTTGAGATGGGTTTATCAAGTTATGTTTAACAAGAAAATCCACCATGTGATCTTTAATTAGTCTTTCTAATAATTTACAAATCACCGATGTTAAACTAACTGGTCTATAATTATTTGACTTGTTTCTCGAACCTTTTTAAATAACGGTATAATGTTTGCTTCTTTCCATTCTAAAGGAACCACTCCCTCTTCTAATGACAAGTTGAAAACTGTTGCAAGTGGTATGCTAATTTGTTCTACAATTTCCAATAGTAGTTTGGGTGGAATACCATCCACTTCATGTGATTTATTATCCTTCATAGCCCTAATTTTCTTAGCTACCATTTCTGGGGTTACAATTAACTGTCTTAAACAGTCTGATTCTGCCCCCTTGAACTTAGCCTCTGGTACTGGCAGTGAACTAGTGTCTTCTCTGGTAAACACTGAACTAAAATACTCATTTAGGTCTTCTGCCATTAAGAATCCTTCTGATATTATATTTCCAGCACTATCTTCTAGAGGACCGACCTTGTCCTGAACTTTCTGTTTGCTTCGAACATACGCATAAAAACTCTTGCTGTCATGTTTTATATTACAAGCTAATTTATGTTCATAGCTTCTCTTTGAATTTCTAATTTCAGCTGTAGCTTGGTTTAGTGCTTCTTTATAAATGTTGTAGTCTTCGTCATTTCCAGTACGTCTATATGACTTCCACATCATTTGTTTATACTTAATTTTTCTAATGGCTTCTTTCGATAAGTATTTCTTTCTGGTCAGTTTCCCTTGTTTTTTGAAGGGAACAAATTTATCTACGATGCACTCTATTTCATTCTTTAAGATATTCCAGCATTCTGTTGCTGTCTTATTCTTCAGTGTATTATTCCAGTCTATCTTTGCTAAATATTTCCTCATTTCCTTATATCTTCCTTTGTGGAAATTTCTCCTTAACTGCTTTTTATTATTTATTTCTGATTTTACTTTGATGGTAAAATGTATCTGGTTGGGATCACTACTTCCCAGAGGCTCACATAATTTAACATTGTCAACTAATTCATTATGTGAGGACAAAACTAAGTCTAACACATTCTCTCCACTTGTTGGTTCTAGCACATGTTGAGAAAGGAAACTATCTTGTACTAAAACTAAAAACTTGTGGTCCTCACTACCCATACTCTGTAGAGATTTCCATTTTATATGCCCATGGTTAAAATCCCCCATAATAACACAGTCCCGTTTGCTCACTTCCCTTATAGCGTTTTGTATTTTTTCATTCTCTTCTATGCTTATGTTTTTACTTCGATAAACTTATCCAACCGTTAACGTTGAGTTTCCTGTAACTATGTTACACCAAACAGCTTCTTCGCAATCTGCTTCTCTGTCTAATTTTATTTCATAAGCCTGGATAGATTCTTTAATATATAAAATAACTCCACCTCCCCTTCTTCCTATTCTATCTTTCCTAAACATTACATATCCTGTCAGTCCCAATTCGGCATCTGATATATCGGTGGTTGCCCATGATTCGGTTATACCTATTATGTGAGGGTCAATATCTTCTACCATAATGTTTAGTTCATTTCTTTTGTTTACTATACTCCTTGCATTTAAACAAACACATTTATACCCAGCTTCAGAACAGTTTTCCAGACTGTTCTTTGCTGAATTATTTTTGCTGCCTTTATCTATGCCTCCAGTTTCAGGCTTCTCTGCGAGTCCCCCCTGCGAATTTAGTTTAAATAGATGCAACCTGTCCCACTGTCAACAGATCGCAGCAGATTCTCTGAGAATACTGCTGCCCCCTTTCCACTTAGATGGAGGCCATCTCTCATGTACATATCTTCTCTCCCAACAAAGTACCCCCATAAATCTATGAATCCCACGCCCTCTTCCTCACACATCTGCTCAACTAGTGCGTTGATCGCCATCCTCTTACAGTTTCTGTATCATGCCCCCCTTCCTCCTATTACTGGCAACATTCCTGAGAGAATAACCTGTTCCACTCTTGTCTTCTTTAGCTTCCTCACTAGATGTCTGTACTTCTGAACTATACCAGTTGTTCCCTCCTTGTCTGCATTGTTTGTCCCAACGTGTACTAGTATAGACCCTCCCTTGCCATGCCCCAATACCTTCTCTACCCTTTCGGTCACATGCTCTATCCTAGCCCCCGGTAGACATACACCAACGTCCTTCCCCTCGCATATAGTCTTGTCTGTTTTTCTCATAATTGAATCGCCCATAAACACTCTCTCTTTTATCTTTGCCCCCTCAATCACTGCCTCGGAGTAGCTCCTCCGGTTGGCATATGTCTGGTTGTTGTCTTTTCCTCTTGTCGTCTTCTCTCCTGTCACATTCTCTTCCATTCCCTTCTTTCCTGTCGTGTTTTCTCTTGTCCCCTTTCCTCCTGTTATCTTCTCTTCTAGCACATTTACTCTTACTTCCTTTCGTCCCTTCTTCTTTCCTCCCATCACATTTTCTTCTCTCCTCTCCCGTCCCGTTTCCCCGGCTACCTCCTTCACTACGGTCACTTTCTCCCCTGTCACCTTCACGCCTGTCATGTTTTCTGTTTTTTGCTGAACACTGTCTTCTTCCATCAGTCTTCTGTCTCACAGTCTTACCAACTGCCTCTGTGGTATCTACCTCTTCACCACCTGTATCGCTGTCGTGTCTCTCCTCGTTCTCTACAGTCTGACTACCTGCTGATCTATCCCCACTGGCCCGTTTTCTCTTCCTCTGCCGAACACTTTTCCTCCGTCCCTCTGTTTTCTCAATGTCTTGTTCCTTCACACCGGTCACCTTCCTTCCTCTCAGTCTCCTTTCTTCAGTCTCCGTGTCACAACTCTGCTCCTTCTGTGTTGTAGAATTCTCAACTCTCTCCGCGTCATCCCTCTCTGCTCCATCTATTTCTATGTTGAGTCTCGCCTCCATCTCTTTCACTATATCCGTCAACTTACACACCTCCTTCATCAGACATTCCACCCTCAAACACCCCATACACCGAAAGGTGAATCCGTCATCTTTGGTCTCTGCCCATGATTTTGGACAGCCAGACAACGCAAAATCCACCCAGCTCTGGCAGTCGTTGCAAACTAGGTGTCGTTTTGCCCTGAGTTGCCGCTTGCAAGGTGCCATATCAGAATTTGTTTATGTTCAAAGTAGTTTTATGTAGTCTTTGAAAAGACTTTTCTGTGTACAATTTACACCAGATTGTTTAGGTTATAGTTAGTTATATTTGTTAACACACAGTGACACACCGTGCCTTACCTAGTTACGATGTCGATGACAATGTATTCAAGTTAGGCTTAGATACAAGGTAGTCTTTACAAAGACTGTTTCCTGTGTACTATTATACACTTTAAAAGATTGTTATTTCAGGTTTTAATTACTCATCTAACTACACCGATTATCTCAAATAACGCTATTCTATTGTCGTTCACGGTACGCTAACTTCGCCAGTGACCTACTTTGTAAACAACGTTCCGATTACAATAACGTCCCCAATTATCGCTCGCAAATCGCCTACTTTTAATCTACCCTAGATTACTCCCTCTAGCTAACTTTTAACAAAAAATATTGCTTAATATATATATATAATTACGTTATGTATCCTATACGCTCAATAATATCACTTATCTTGATCAAATATCCTTATATTTTCGCAAGTTTGCTGCACCAAATTCAAATCAATTCACCACCGGAAGTCCCCCAAATGCTTTTTGTATTATGATGTAGGCACATTGACCGTATCGTTGTTTGCACGCAGTTACCAACAGTTATACACTAGTTAACACGTGCATTAGAGTACCTGTATATATAACCACTGGTGTATTAAAATAAGTTTTACATGAACATGAGTTTAAATGAGATCTCAAAAAGTTCCACGAATTATTAGAAGGAACAAAAATGAGTAACTATTATTTACATATTGCATATACTAGCCTAGGACTAAACGCTTGCATTGGCTTAAGCTTAGCAGTCCGATTAATTGACATATGTTTCATTATACATTTGTTGGTGCTGGGTTGGATTAATTATCAGTTACAGTCCAAGCTGATCGCAGCACAACATATTAAAATAGCGTTCTGGTGATGTTTTGATATAGTGCCAGTTAAAACGCTCATCGTGGTGACCTACAGCACCACCTAACGGTTGACCATATATGACACTTTGCTGGTACAGGTGTACAACAGTTTTTTGGCCGTAGCATAAAAAAAATTTCTGATCAGTTAAAACAAAAAATTATCAACATGTAAGAACCATTGCAATATATTTACAATTAAACGCATTTAAAAAAACGTCCAAGTTAGGCAAATGTAGATAGACAAATAGTTTAAATAAGTTGTTTTTCGGTTATGTGTAATGTATAATGTACTATTATACTCATTTGTTGATGATTTCCGTGTAGCTTATATTTATATATATATATATATATATATATATATATATATATAATGTGTATATATTTACACGCCATTCCCCAAGAAAGGCGCCTCCATTGTCCACTTGTATAAGCGGAAGGGCAATCACAAAGTACGTGATAATCACCGGGATTCTTACTTCTCTCGATTGCTGGTAAAATCTTTACCAGAATTCCTCTGAATCGCCTAATAGACCTCCTTTGATTATGGCTTGCTGCCAGTGGGCCAGTGCGGCTTCAGGAAAAGTCAGGGAACCATAAATATGATGTTTGCAGATAGGCCGCTTCAAGGTAAATGCCAAGAACATAATGTGGACCTCTGCACCACCTCCATCGATCTCGCCAAGGCCTTCGATACATTTAGCGGGGATGGTCTATGGAAGGTCATGGATAAATATGGCTGCCAACAGAAATTCATCGCCCTAGTTCGGCAACACCATGACGGCTTGATTGCATGAAGGCGGCAAGTTGTCTGACTTGTTCATAGTCACCAATGGAGTCAAGCAAAGATGAGTGACGGCGCCAACACTCTTTAGCGTGATGTCTTCTGTTATGTTCAATTATGCCTTTCAAGCGATGCCTCTGGCATCGAAATCAAATATCGCAGAGATGGCAAACAGTTCAATCTTAGACGACTCCGGGCCAAAACCAATGTTCAGACTGACACTGTGACTTCTTGTTTGTTGACGATTGTGAGCTGTATACCTGATTACAGACTGATGCGCAGCGAAGTATGGACATATTTTCATCTGCATGTGGCAACTTTGGGCTGAGGATATATAAATTCACCTGTATGAGGGACCAGGGACTTGGCTAGCCTAAACATCTAGAGGGAGGGGACAGTACATAATTACAGTAAAGCATAGAAATCCACGTGGGGTTTCTCTCCCCTAAAACTTTGAAAATGTCCCCCTGTTGGTGCTATCTAGCGTATTTTATTTTTCTGGAGATTTCGTTAACGTCACAAGTATTGCTTCAGTGTCGGTCGCATCCTGCATGGCAATGAACAAAATACGTGAAAATAAATAATGAATATTAAATCAAATGACAATACATTAATCCATATACAGATATGCATGATATACGGAATATGGGTCCAACAGTTACACCCGTCAGAAATTGTTTTACAAGATCACTTCTTCTCGCAGTCGCTTAGAGTAATTCGCCTGTTGGCTTTACACAAATTAACCTCTTCTGGGTTGGGATGATAGTTTGATTTGTTTATTGACATATAGCACATTCCGGGGCCACTGAGCCGTCTTTCTGTCATTGTTGACCGACTCCACCATTTGAGACGTCGCAGGGCAGTAAATGACCGCTCGATAGCAACGCTTCGACTGTGAGGAATATGTTTATGATCTTGCTGTTGACGGCAAATGTTTGACCACACGCCAAAATCAGTTCACGTGAAAACGACGGTCGTGGAACTTGATGGTCATCGTACCTGTCGTGTGTCATCTAGTTTATGTAGATTGGACGGCTGGAGGTCTTGAACTGCAGTTAGTCGATGGTGGTCACTTGAACATCGTTAAGCCAACTCGTCAACGACGTGATTAATAAATGGGTAACATATATTGATGCGATAATAGTCAGCTGTTGATTGATTCGTGTCTCCAGCATTAGCGCGATGGCGCTGAAACTGTGCCCTTCTTAGTTTACGAATTCCAACACATGAACAGTTGGCCACCAGCCCAACACGGCACCATATTTCATCCCACCCTGATGGGATGGTCATGCAGTCCCGGATGCATATATTCGCCATCAAAATGTCCTCGTATGGAATGTCCATATTGCATGTTTGGCTTGGAGGTTCTTGGTGACGGACCCTAAATTGCCCTTTTAAGAAAATGTCCCATGGATTACCTTAGAACGCGGAAACGCGTCAATGAATCGTTGTACGCTGAGATGCCGCATACGTTTTGCCGCATGTACTGAAAAGACGCACACAAATACGTGTCTGAGAAATCTGAGAAAATGACTGGCAGTTGTGTGGAATCGAGGCCCATCTCGATTTTGCCGTTAGTAACTATTCTTGGGCAAGGATTTTTTACTGAAATTTTCCGATTTCAATTTGTATTCCAGCCCTTGCGATTATAACTATTGAAACAAAATTCACAACACTAAAAACGTCAATATTAATTGTGCTACTTTCGCTGTTTGTTATCCCACTTTGCCTGATCGAATATGTTTTATGTTTACTTTAAAATGTATGTGTTAAATACGATTAGGGAATTACGAAATATAGTAAGTAACAGGAATGTCGGCAAACGGCGTTGCTACGCCAATCTCCAACCGGCGAGAATAAGTTGGCGTATCGTTGGTATTTAGGCAGACTTTCAAATTGCGTTTACGAGCTAGGGATACGCATGGGAAATCGTATTTATTATATAATATATACTTACTCGATTTTGGAAACAATGTTCATATATACGTTATATGTCAAATTAAAGCAAAGGTAATATAATTTAATAAAGTACTGTCGATGGTGGAATGTACGGCGGGCCGAGATCGACGACTATAACTTTGATAAGGACGTGTGTTGGTTGTTCGTTTTGTTTTGTGAACAAATAATTTTGAAATGTACACTAATATATTTTAATACGAATATCCAACTATACAAAATTTCAAGCAGACTGTGGTTGTGTTAAATATGTGATTTAAGTTAATACTTTTTTAATAAATAAAACAGTTATACTGATACAAAGTAAGTTATATTTCTTACAGAACATAATTCTTTAACTAAAGTATATTGGAAATATCCCATAATTTCTTCATATAATTACTTTATTATGTCGTAATGATTATTCTGGATTCACGTCCAGAACAGTTTTACTTTGGACAGTTTTCCCTCACTCAAGGTGATCAGGGAAAGGAAACCCATTTACAAAAATTCTGATGAAAACAAACAACACGACATAGCTCAATGAAACTTGTTTTAATCCAGGTGATCATATTTTTATTTGACTGAGTTATATATATTTTTTTATTTTGCTTGTCTCCTATCAGGTGCTAACAACACATTTCCTTATTTTGAAAACACGATATATTGAAAATTATCATTCGCCTCCAACTCATATTTTGCATACAAATGATATATGTTGTTGTCATTGGACATGTGTAATACTATGATCAATAAAAAAAAAATGATTAGGTCAAAAATGGCATTTTTATAACAAAATGTTTGCCAGATCCTATATTAACTGTAATTGTGCCTAAATGTGATACGTCGATGCGATAATTAGATCACTCCACATAATCCCAGGCACATTTACGTTACATAAATATTGCATCTTAGGCATTTGCGCATTTTGAGGCCCAAATAGTGCTCCGATTTTCTCCAGTCTGCGCCCAAACACAGACATTGTCCGCGCGGACAACAACCAGAACAATGGCCTGCGTGGAGTTATTTAAATCACATCTTCGTTGATGACTGGACACTGAGAACAGTCTAATCAATACACTTCTGCCTTGCACACACTTTGCCTGTCGTTGACATTGTTTATAAGCTTTAGTCGAGCACCATGATGAACAGCGTTTGTTGCCGCCAACACCATACTATCGCCCATCGTCAATGTTCAACTCTTGGCGAAAAACGTGCAATCCGTTCATATCTATACAACATAATATCGATCCATACATCTAAACTATATACACATTTTTTAATTCAAGAACGTTTATTATATATTACAAATAGAGTACACTATTAAATAAAAAAATTTAAAGCATGTTTAGAAATCATGCCTCCGTCACCACGGCTATCAAATTGTATATTCATTACAAATGCCCCCGTGAAACAGTGTCATCAACTTTGAAAAAGGCAATGTTATATTATAGTATTGCATGTAACAGTCTTACGTTATAATATAATTTAATTGGTCCAATTTAACTGGGTGATTTTCCCACAACTTATCACCCAATTTCCTCTCAAAAGACTATATTAATGCATTCTCAACCACATACATAGTGAGGCTATTCCACATATATGTTCATCGGTGTATCAATGAGTTTGTTATTGTTTAATATATACTGTTCTTTGAATATTTTCAGTTGGTGCTTTCTCATGTTTGATTCGTTGTCTCTTTATGTCACAAACTGCTGCATCGTATTTCTCAGTTAGAATACCCCTATCCTTGAAGCAGTAGACTGTAATAGCATGACCAGTCCATCGAAAATTGGAGCACATCTACCGAGAATGTATCTAGTTTTGTAACGGTACAAATAAAAAAAAATATGTTGAGCACTTTGATATTGATGGTTATATATATTTTGTACACATAAATATGTTGCGTAGACAATCCTGAATATAATTCAAAACAGGTTATATAATGATATGCTTACATGCCTAATATTAACGAGATGTAATTTTCACCTTTACCAGGTTATTTGTGCGATCATAATATCATGCAATTAATTAATAACATTTTAATCAACTGATTTCGGCACATTAAATTTCGAAAAGGCACATAATTCTATCTCTGATATACTCGAAGGACACATGAATGTCTTTTCTAGATCGATCGCTGGGTGCCCTTTTTATATCGCAAACGGAGCACTTAAAATACAGGGTATCATTCAATTGCAGTGTTGCTGTGTTTGAAGGAATTACCCGCACCTTTTACCCTTTCCCTTATCCATGCATCAAGCCTGGGCACAATCGTTTTCTGGCACGGATCCAGGATTTCGGGATATATAGTAAGGAACTGTTTTTTTTTTTATAAATAAGGCACTGTCACCAATAAGTGGGCTTGGAATCCTAAAAACAGCAATGGCATCAGTAATATAGGCTACACAAAATGGCACTTTCATTAAATTAAAATGGCAATTTTAGTTGTTTGTATGGGGGCAGTTGCCCCCCCCCCTGTTAGCTAAAGCCCTGTATATATAAGTTCACGTCTTGGGAGTATAGTCTCCCGGGTTGTTCATATTGAAGCTGAAACCAATGCAATTATTGTTAAAGCAAGTGTGCCATTTGGCAGACAGAGACTACGCATCCCAATGTGGGAGAATAGAGAATAAGTTGTGTACAAAACTGAAAAAATAGAGAGCGGTTGTCATTCCATCGCTACTCTACGTGAGCGAAACATGGACTGTGTACCAGCGCCATGCCAACAAGCTAAACCACTTTCACACAAGCTGTCTTCGAAAGTTGTTGAATATCAAGTGGCAGGACAAAGTACCAGACACCCAGGTGCTGGCTTGCGAAGTGTATACGCTACGCTGAAGCAGGCACAGCTGAGACGGGCTGGCCATATTGTCAGAACGCCAGACACACAACTGCCAAAGAAGGATCTCTGTTTAGAAAATACATAATAATAATAATTTATTTCCTTTGTAATTGTGATATTGAATAAAATAGAACAACATAATAAAACGTTATTTGTTAAAACTAGTAATTTTGTTAGAAGATTAATTAAACTAAAAAAAACATTAAATGATATAATTAATGTATATATATATATATACATATATATATATATATATATATATATATATATATGTATATATATATATATATATATATATATATATATATATATATATATATATATATATATATATATAAATATATATATATATAAATATATATGTATATATACACAATTAAACAAATTCGGAAATAAAACTGACACAAATTTGAGCGCACTTACGGATACACTATTGACGGTATCCTATGCAACCAATGACCAATGAATACAACATTTTCAAAAACGGTCTATGGATTTCGCTGTCATTGTCTCAGCTCCCTGGGCCCACCCCATAAACGTAAACTTGTAACTCTACACTTCATTTTAGGTCAAATGTTCTCCGCAGTGCAATATTTTGAACTGTCATTTAGGCCAGATAGATAGTCAGGGAAAACATGTTTTTTGCGGTGTATGGAAATACGGCATTATCGTGATGAATGATCAGTGTTCGGTGAAGTTGAAAAACATCATTAATAATTAGTTAGTATTCTATGGAGGATTGACATTCAGGTTTCTTATGTCGTGTTGCGGCGCCGGTTACAAGCGGTTATGGAGAAATAAAGCGATAAAAACAACACAAGCTACAAATATTCACGAATATACGAGTCTGAAAATAAATAGCGGAAAAGAAAGTGGAAAATACTGATGATGCACACAACATATCAGATATTTTGACGGGTTTGCAACATTTGCTGTTTAAAGGACCGTTTGGCCCATAATATGTTAAGCCTGATGTTGAACATTGTTCAGCATTGCCACGTGTGTACACAGAAGGAAGAGTTCCTGTAAACGAGGCACATAAGGAAGAGTTCACGGCCCCTGTACACGGAGCAAAGAAGGAAGAGTACAAGGACCCTGTACACGGGACACAGAAGGAAGAGTTCATGGCCCATGTACACGGAGCAAACAAGGAAGAGTACAAGGACCCTGTACACGGGACACAGAAGTAAGAGTACACCGCCCATGTACACGGAGCAAAGAAGGAAGAGTACAAAGACCCTGTACACTGGAGACAGAAGGAAGAGTTCACGGTCCATGTAAATGAGGCACAGAAGGAAGAGAACACGACCCCTGTACACGGGGCACAGAGCAAAAAGTACACGGCCCCTGTAGACGGAGCACAGAAGAAAGAGTTCACTGCCCCTGTACCCGGGGCACGGAAGGAAGAGTACGCGACCCCTGTACACGGGGCACAGAAAGAAGAGTACACGGCCCATGTACACGGGGTACAGAAGGAAGATTACACGGCCCCTTTACACGGAGCATAGAAGGAAGAGTACACGGCGACTGTACACGGAGTACAGAAGAAAGAGTACACGGCTCCTGTACATTGGCCAAAGAAGGAAGAGTACACGGATGCAGTACACGGTGCACAGAAGGAGGAGTACACGGCTCTTGCACACGGGGCACATAAGGAAGAGTACGACACCTGTACACGGGGCACAGAACGATGGGAAATAATTGTGGTCGAACAGCGCCACTGCAACCGCCGCCAACACCAGAACCACCGCCACCTGCACAACCACCGCCACCACCAGAACAATCGAATAACTTTTCATATTTGTGATAAAATGCCAATATCTGCATAATATTTCGCCAATTAGTTGGCAGCCTGTCTGACACATTGGGGATATTACACCAAAATTACCAGGTGTCTAGTTGTACGAATAGAGAATCTTATACAGTTGGATTACCTGTGTCAGGACCACAAACAAATTCCACGCAGCTTGCTTTACACCATTTTAAGCATTAACAAACCAACAGACCTGTTGTCCTTGAAATTGAATCACAATCTCCGCATTGTTTTATCACTGTCATCAAACGATACGTCCGGCTCGGGGTTCCACACTGGCCCACGTTTCATCTTTGCTGATAAAATACCAACATCTGCATCATATTTATCCAAATAGCTGGCAGCCTGCCTGGCACACTGGGGATATTACACCAACACGT